>PVKA01005828.1:20923-87995 GCA_004027165.1 Ctenomys sociabilis
AGATTTCACAAACCAATCACAATTGCACACGTGTTTAAATAGCATTGGTGGGATCATAAAAAACGGCGGGCCTTTCTCTGAACAGGAGGGGCCCAGGCACAGCAACAAAAACCCGGAAGCCGGAGGTGGGCGCTATCTTAGCAGACACGATGGGCGGGGGAGCCAAAAGCGGCCGCCATCTCAGAGCGGCTCCCGACAACAATAGTCTTAATCTATTCTCTTTATTGTCTGTCTCTCCCACTAGAGCAAATAGCCCTGCCATGCAAGAGCTACCCTTCTGTTTACTTAGGGATCCTAAGAGCCTAGACAGTACCTAGTACACAGTAGTGCTCCATAAATGCTCAACCTATCTCAAATCCACTGATCAAAAATTCTTATGAAGAAATACATATGTAACATTCATCTCTCATGGGATTTTGATTTTTTTAACAAACTGCTTAGATATTCAATTATGTGATAAAGGCAAAAAGAGTACAGAAAATTTACACAGCAAAATGATAAAAAGTTTAAGATCAAAGATGTTTAGAGAGTCAGCATACTTTAGAGCAGCCTCTGTGGGAGTCTATTACAGATACGTCCCATTAATATGATCCAAAGGAGCTGCTTGAATCCAGGTTTTTAAAAATCTTTGTTCTTGGGACAGACAGCAAGATGAGAGGCTGCACCATTACTGGGAATGGTTCCTGTCTTTCTTCCATCAGAGTTCAAAGGCTTTCACGTTACACTTCCTTTAAATAAAGTTGTAAGAAAGCACACACTGGCATAGAATTCTGCAAATGTAATTTACTGGGTGAACTCCTTTCAGCGCCACTCAGCACAGAACAGATACAGGCATAATTACTTGTGACCTCTACTTCCATTAGTTAACAGCTCTCTGGGAAGTTTTCCCATATCCCATGGGTGTCAGCCCCAACAGACCTTTCACCCGTAGCAAGGTCTCCCAGTACTATTAAAGAGACAGGAGGGTGAGGCAGGATGGACAAATGACCTTACCATAAAAGCTCTTCTAAAGACCCAAATTATTTCCCAATCTTGCTGTATCCTTAGGGGAGTCTCATTATTTTTAACCTGTATCTTAAAATCCTCTGAAATTGTGCAAACCTTCATTGCAAGACCATAAACTGCACCTACATTGAAACTTACCTCCCTACTTCATTCTCCTCACCAAATGTTCTGAGATCACGGGGAGGGAAAGTTTTCAAATGACTAGCTGTCCAGGGATCCTCTAAAACCAGAAAGGGACAGCTGTGCAGACCAGCCCTGGATAGGCCAGGATAAGCCTGTTCAAAAGAAAGGAGAACACTCGGCGAAGAGCAGGGACATAATTATGACAGGAGCTTGGTATCAGCAAGCTCACACAAGGGCTAGACCAGGATGCTAACCACCCAGAGAGTGAGCGAGAGAGGAAAGGTGACTCCCAGCTACCTAGTTGGAACTATAGGCTCTCCTGGGGCCAAGGCAGAGGCCACTCAGAGACTGCCATCTACCACACCACACCTGCCACCCAATCCTAGCCTTACTGAAGACCCAACTCTCACAGGGAGAGCTTGAGAAAAAGCCACATCTTGAAAGGCAGTTGCTAAACAGAATGAACCAATGGCAGGAAGAACAGAAAGCACTTAGTACTCCGACTACTCAGGAAAAAAAGGCAGAGGAGGGACATGGTGAAAATCAAGTCATTAATAGCTCAACCCTGATTTTCAAAGAGACTGTGAATCACTGAGCTCTAGTGACAGGGGCGAGAGAGGGAGGATTCACACCATGGCAGCCACTCAGCCAGCTGTGCCGTAGATCACTTCTTCCAGTAATGGATAAATGTCATGAAAAAAAGATGTACGGAGGATGGCTAATCCAAAGTAATCTAGTGGAAGTGCTTTCTGTCAAGTGGCACTGACTTGCAGCTCCTGTGATAAAGCTAAGGGACAAGAGATTTGTCACCTCCCTTCATGCTATCAGCACCTTTCCCTCTGATCACTGACCACACTCGATGCCCCACATGCACAAAGTGGAGCGCACACAGAGCCTGGTTTGGGACACTCCTTGGATAACACAGACAAATGCACCTTCCTTCGTTCACCTGGCCTGGAAAATTCCACCAACAGTCCTACACCAACGTCCATTCACCCTAGAAGACTCATAGTGGGTTTAAACCAGAGAGAGAAATGCATTGTGCAAGCCTCACCACAATAGGAGAAAACACTGCAAGAGCAGGCCCCAGACAGACCTTCAACTTGGCCTCAAATTTGCTTATGATGCTCTATTTAAATAAATGATTAGAGCACAAGCAGAGGACAACCCAGGACACGGTGATGACATAGCACAGGCAAGGCCGGTTCTACCATTGGCTAGCTATAGGACTTGGCCGATAGCTCTGTCTCTCAGTTCCCCTCTGCCCCCTGTGAGGAAGATGGGGACCTTAGTACAGCACTCTCAGAATCAGTGAGCCTAAATATATAAACAGCTTAGTCTGCAAACAATGAGTACTGGCCATATGTTTAGCTCTTGCTGCAGTGTCTGCTTGGATGCTCATTCTCCCTCTAAAAGCCCACTTTTCTTCCCTGTGGCTTCTAGGGAGACTACATTTCCCAGAATGCCCTGCAAAAACAATTGGGTCCTCATGACTAGGCTCAGGCCAGTGAACTGGAGCTGAGACAATGTCCCTGGGTCCTCTGACACAATGTTCTAGCCCATCTCTAGTCGTTCCGCTCATGGCTGACTAGCAGAATGAGATAAGCCAGAGGCTCTAAAATCCCTAGAGATTTTAATGGAGTCTCCAGATGAGAAGAAGCTAGGTTTCCAAGTGACTTTTTACTCCTTAAAAGGAACCACATCACATGATCACAAGACAGAATCTGTGTTATGTGAAACCCCTGACGTTGATGCTTCCTTATTTCAGCAGCCTGGGTAAATGGCCCTGCCATTATCACATCTACCTTCATTATTAGAAACAGCCCAAGCCCCAAACAGAATTGGCGCAACCCTGAGCAACATGGTCGCTTTCCAGCTTAGCAATAGCTTGGCTCACTCTCCATGCTGGGTAATCACAGGGTTTCACCATTTTGGTTTCCAAAGCCAATCAGTATGCCTCAGGGGAACAAGGACAAAGGAGAGGAGACTCATGGGAATTGTGAAATACCAAGAGTAAGGAGCCCTTCCTTCCGCTTGGAACATAAAGTCACCAGTAATCTTCTCAAAGTGGTCTCAAAACAGTTTTAGACTTTTTTGTGGTAACCTTCTAATAACTTTGAACTCCACTCAAAACTTCCCCAGGTGAAACCTCTCTGCCCTGACCTCCAGGCACCTAGACAAAGCAGCCCCTTCTCAACACCCACCATGGGCCTCAACCACAATATCCCCCTTCACTCAGAACTGTCATGGTCCCGAGCAAACACAGCTCTTTATCTACTCTGAAACTAATCTGTGCTGGCAACAAAACACTTCCAATACAAAAATTCCAAAGGAGAGATTAATGCCCCTTTCCTCTCCCAAGGATACACCTTGAGGTTACCCACAACCAGGTCGAGGATATCATCTTCAAATGGGGTTTTGATGTATACATTATTATAAGTCCTTTTTTTATTTTTAGCCAGAAAATGCATATACATAGGCATCACAGAGATGAAGCAACAGAGTAGATGCTCTGTTACATCTGAATTTAAGATGAAGTACAAATATATTTTAACGTACATACATCACAAATATGGCATAGCACATTCGCACTTTTGAAAAATTCAGTGTATATATGAAAAATTCAGATATAACTGAGAAGCCTGTATTTTATGTGGCATACTGATGATGACTAACAAAATGTCCCCCTACACGCCAATATTTTCTTCCCTCCCTAGATGGGGAGAGGCTCTTCACCTAGAATGCTACCGTCCTGTTTGTTGAAAACACACACGCCAACCCATTTCCTGATCCTCTCCCTACGAACTCTAAGATTCCCTGGCATTCGGAATCTCAGTACCGTATAGCCACACACGGTTTCTCCACACACCTGCAACCCCACTACGCTAGGTGAGCCACATCCACCTTAAGAATTCATCTCCAGCTCTGGAAAACTGCCTTCGAGCTGCGATGAAACTCCTCCACGTGCTAATTTCACTGAGAAGCTGTCAGAAAACCGCACGAAGCTCTTGGCCACCTGCCCCCTTGCCTTCTTCCACGTCTCCACTGTTTTACTCTCTTCTGGGGCTCTGTCTTCAATTTTATCTTCCAAGCCATTTAAGAAATTTTCTATTTTGACTTTCACTTTCCCAGTTCTTTTCCCTTATTTTTAAGCTCCCTATTTTTTTTTTTTTTTTTTAGAAAAAAAGATCTGTAATACAGCTTTGTTTTTGAGAATACCACAGGGTTTTTTTTTAATGTTTTTCTTGTTTCCCACCTCTCCGTTGCTTTGGGATTCCATTTTTTGGGTTTTTTGGCTCCTCCTACATTGGTCACATCCTCAACCTCAGACTCTCTGTCTAGACACAAAGGAGTGAGCACCTTTTCAGTCAGGTTTCTCCAGAGGAACAAAGTCTTGTTTCCCCGACCTAGGCACACATACTCAAAAATCTTCAAAGATAGACAGACAGACAGCAGTGAGTTCTCATGTTGGAGGAGGCTGTAAAGACCCACAGTCTACAGTCCCTAAGGTGGAGAACTAGGAGAGCTGGTGTTGCATGCAATTCAGTCTAGGTCTAAAGCACAGGGGACCAGGAGCTCCGGCGGAAGACATTCCCGTCCAAAGGTGACAGAAGATACGAGAGGTCCTAGTTTAAACAACCCAATAGAAAAAAGGAACGTATTCATCCTTATTCTGCTTTGTTCTACTCAGGCCTTTAAACGATTAGCAGCTACTGACTTAATTGGAGGAGGGTAACCACTGTGTGCACACAAAAACCCAGAAACACTCAGACACACCCCAAAATAATCCACTTAATCTGGACACCCTGTAGGTTGAACCTTTCGGTGCTGCAATGGTTATTTCTTGGTGTCAGTTGATTCAAGTTTTTTAAAAATCTTATTCGTTTACCTATTTATTTGGTACAGGGTCATGCTACACAGCTCAGACTTGTACTGATCCTCTTGTTTCAGCTTCCTCAGTGCTGGGATCACAGGCATGCACCACCATTCCTGGTTTCAGTGGCTGGCACAGCATAGCTGGGGTTCTGAAACTGGCATGGCATGTGGTACTGGGGATCAAACCCGGGACCTTGTGCTTGCCAGGCAGGCACTTAGACCGCCGAGCTGTCTATAAGATTTTTTAAAAACTTGAATCAACTGAAACCAAGAAATAACCATCGCAGCACCAAAAGCCAATGAGAAGCTTGCCCACGGGTCAGCCGCCAGTTAAGTCGCTCCCTTTGCTCACTTTCTGTACTTAACACCTGCCCTCCCCTGACTCTACCAGGACCAAATCATTTCTTACCTGAACAGAGATGTTTAGGGTAGCAAAGCTGGAGAAAGAGCAAAGACACTGAAATAACTAACCAGTGACTACTCATAGCTACCAGGACAGCAGTCATAACCCAGAACTCACTTGGGACATACAGTATTCTTACCTAGCTCTATTATCACCAGTTTCCAGCTTTTTCATTTTTCAACAAGTATGAGCTCAGCTAGGGAGATAGCTCTAAGTGCCTGCCTGGCAAGCACAAGGTCCCGGGTTTGATCCCCAGTACCACATGCATGCCAGCTTCAAAACCCCAGGTATGCCATGCCAGCCACTGAAACCGGGAATGGTGGTGCACGCCTGTAATCCCAGCACTGAGGAGGCTGAGACAGGAGGATCACTACAAGTCCAAGCTGCATAGCATGACCCTGTACCAAATAAATAAATAAATAAGATTTTAAAAAACTTGAATCAAATATCAACTGGATAACTAAATTACATATCTTTATTAAGACTGCCTTCCTATTTATCACAGGAAACACATTTTTTTTTTTTACTTTTCTTGAAGCAACACTGAAAGACAATAAGGGAATAAAGTGGTTAAATAAATAAACTCAAGATAAAAGGTACTAGAAGGGTTCTAAATAAACAAGATTAATGCCTGCATGAAGGAGACAGGGTCACGGGGATTTAGGGCCAGATTTTTCTCTCCATTCACTGCAGCAACAGTGAACCAGCTGATCTTGTAAAATCCTGGACAGTCTTAGGACACAGAGGTGCCCCATATTACAGGAGCCAGAAGTGAGGTTCAGGGCTCAAAGGTAGCAACTGGTTGAAAATTCTGTTTGCTGGGTAGCTGCACCCTAGGTCCCTTCTCCAGCAGGGGCCACCATCACTAGTCAATTTCTCCTTTCTCTTCCCTCTGAATACTGAGTCTTAGAGTTCCCAGGCCTTTCACTGTCAAACAAGAAAACACAGGACATCTAATTAAATTTGAATTTGAGATCAACAGCATGTTTAGAAAATCACATGATGTATGCTCATACTGAAAATTATGTGTTGTTCATATGAAGTTCAAATTTAAATGGATGTCCCAAAGTTTAACTTGTTAAATCTGACAACCCTACTAAATGAACAAAAGACAGACAAGAATAAGCTCACGTGAGTTCACAGAGCTCTGAAAGGTACTGGGTGTCATTTACCTGAATCTTACGTCTTCAAGGGGCCAGTAGGTACCTGATTGTTTTCCTTGTTCTTATATCTGATATATAGAACACTTCTCATTTTATCAGATATATTTTAAGAGATGGAGAGTGATTGATTGATATATTGATTGATTTAGTGCAGGGTCTTACCACAGTCTGGATTCATAGTGATTCTCTGGTCTCAGCCTCCCCAGCACTGGAATTATAGGTGTGTGTCACCACACTCAGTTTTAGGGCTGGCATGGTACCCCTGGGGTTTAGGGTCTAGCACTGTATGCAATACCCAGAATCAAACCCAGGTCCTTGCACTTGCCAGGCAGGCACTTAGACTGCTGAGCTATCTCCCCGGTCTTCATTTATTTTTTCTCTTGTCTATCCAAGATTTTTCTTTTACCATTTTATTCTACTGCTTTCACTCTGGAGATTCAATATACCTTTGACTACGTGATGTTATGGTTCTTTTCAAATGTTTCACTTCTTCATTTATTTTCTTAACCTATCTGGAATGTATTTGGGGATAAAATACACAGTGAAGCTCAAACTCAAAATCTTCTTACCAAATGGTAAGTTTAAGATTACGGACTTAATCTTATATGTTTCTTTCCATCAGTCTGTGATTCCTAAGAATGCTATATTTTTGTTACAGAAACCGCAAAAATAATAGCAATATTCCTCAGCGTCAAACAAGTCAAGCTTCCCTGTTCTTGCCTTAATTCTCAAAAATTTTCTTTCATCACTCCTATCTTGGTATTAGGCATTCTCCGAAGTAAATGTAACACAAGGAACATCTACAACTTTAAGAGTTCCAAAAATCTTTTTTTAGAAAAGCCGTATTAGAGAGTTAAAAGAAAACAGGTGGATTCATAGGGAATAGGTTCCGACAACTCAGATTCCTTCCCATTGGTCCTCACGAAGTGTGCTTCTCTGGGAGGGGCAGGCTGGCGCTTCAGCTGAACCCAGGTACCTTTCTCTTTGGCTCTCTTCTTTTTCTGATCATTTTCCTGGACACATTTCAGGAAGCTGTCATGACATTTTGAGTGTTTTAATATGCTCAGCATGCACATCAATCTTCTTAACTTGCTTGTTTACATGGCGTAAACTGGGGGTGTCGCTCTGCCATTCGGTACCTAATTGGCAGCTTAGGTGTTCTAGGTCCTACATAAAGATAAAATCATCCTGTGTTGTAAGGGTGGTTTTCTTAGTTGAACAGCTATGTGGTGGCTTCTTACCTCCGAAATATTTGCAGCAGATTTTCACTGTGCCTAGCAGTTGTGTCTAGTCATTGCTGTTCAATGTTTTTCTTCCTGAAAGATATTACTGAGGTATTGTGCAGGCATATACCCAAAAATTCAAATATTTATAAAGTATTTACATTGGCTTGAATCAGATCCTACAAATCATTATGGGGAAAAGATGTATCAAAATAAATGGAAGTCACTTCAGAAGTAAATGTAAGTTTGTTTCAGTTAAATAAGTTGTTTAAAACAAAAAAGAAAGAAAGAAAGCAGATGGAATTAATTCCAGTAATACATTTGGTTTATTTTAATACATCTGAAAGACAATCACTTCAGCACATAATCAGTATGTTTACACTGCTTTTACGTTCTTCTTCTTGTACTATCTCTTCAAAATCCGGTGTTCATTTTTCTCTTTTACAAGTATTCCATGTTCAGGTGTGGCCATGTGGCTACTGAACTGGACAGTAGAAGTCTAAGTAAATAACAGAATTATTTTAGCCTCCTGTCATTCCCACAAAATACATAATTATTACCATGAACTGTGAGTGAAGAGGAAAATCCATCTTAAAATCACAACCAAAGAAAAGCCCTGGTTCCTCAAGTACTTGTCAAAATTTGGGGGAAAGTATGAGAAAGAAAAATCTATGGGTCCATACAATCTCACAGCAATTCCATCCTAAGCAATGAAAAAAAAAGCCCCACCACAGCTCACCCGGCAGCACTGCACCTACTCTGACGATGATGGCAGGGATGGCTAGTGAAATGACAAACCCACGAGCACATGCCAGAGACAGTCTGCACTTTATTTCACTTGGATACTCTCCTCCCAGCTGGGTATCCACTATGAATGCCAGAGGTGAAATTGATATCACTGAGTACAAGCAGCTCAGCATTCTGGGAGACTCTCAGTATATTCTATCTGGTGATAAATGATTCAACTTCCCAAACACTTCCCTTATTCTTTAAAAATCACTTTTCTATGTAATAATTTAAGGGGTTGGCTGCAGATACTTAACATGGAGCATTCTATGTGAAATTCACAGAAACTATGAGTTATTTCTGCTTTAGAACAGTCGACCAACACTATCTGAACTACTTGAGAGATGGGAGCACAAGGCAAAGGCACGGTATTAGGGTGGGGAAGGTTCTGAGATGGTACATGGGGCTCCTAGGCTCGGGATGCGCAGCTTCACGTCTCGTCCACTGGCTGAGTGACCAGGGGCAGCTTCCTCCCTTCCCTGCTCTTGGCACCTCAGCTACAAAGCTAGAAGTTGGGTCTGGTCACAGTTTTCCATACCTTATCCATCCCTGTGCCACCCACGTACATCCTAAGCCATGGGAGGGTGAACATGTGCCTTAAAAGTGCCAGAGAGCAAACAGCCTCGCCTTTGTAGGACAGGCGATCCTCATCTGCAGCTCTGCCTTCGGAGCATGAGATAGCCATGGACAGCGTGTGAGCAAATATGGAGCAGCAATTCATGTACAAGGTGGAGGCAGCGGGCCAGATCTGACCCCCAGGTTATACTTTCCTGACACTTATGCTGTATTTACCTAACATTTTAATTTCCAATCGGTTTGATGTGCTCATGGATTGGTATCCTAAATGGAATACCAATATCACTTTCCATAAAACACAGTATATTCAGGGAAATAAATATAAAGTCACTTTTAAACTACTGTATGCCAATCATCTTGTATATAGCACTTGGAGAAATGCTGCTTTTAATGACCATAAATGGCCACTGAAGAATCAAAATTCTAGGCTGTTCTTTGAGATTCTTTCACCTAAAAAAAAAAAAAGAAAGAAAAAGAAGAAAGCAAGAATCTTTCTCTTTAGGAGATGCACACTGAACTACTGAAAGACAAAACAAAATGACGTGTGATAACTGCTTCAAAACACTTCAACAATGGACTGGGGAGATAGCTCAGTGGTTGAAGAACCTGACTGGCAAGCACAAGAACCCAGGTACCATGCCGGCCACCAAAACTGGGCATGGTTTGGAACTGGGGAGATGGCTCAGTAGAATAAGTGCTTGCCTGGCAAGCACAAGGGCCTGAGTGCAATCCCTGGTTCTGAAAAAAAAAAAAAAAAAACTGGGCATGGTGTGTCATGCCTGTAATGTCAGTGCTGGCAGGCTAAGACAGAAGGACCACTATGATTTTCAGCTGTATCATGAGACTCTGAGAAAGAAAAAAGCCTTCAAAAAAAAATTAAAAGAAAAATAAAACACTACAGCAAACAAGGTACAGGGGTAAAAAGGTCACAGATGACACCAGAGTTGGCCGAGTATTGAATGTAGGTGTTCTGTAGATGTTTAAAGTTAACCATAATCTAAAAGTTAACAACAAAAGATTAAACCAAAAGAAGGCACATAAGCATTAACTCTAGGAGCAGAGTCTAAGAGAAAGAGAAAGTGGAAAATAAGAAATATGAGCCAGAAAATGAGGAATCTAAACAGGAAGAAGAGAAGAAAAATAAAAGCAAAGGGAAAGGGAATAAGAAAAATGGAATAAAATTCATAAAGTCAATCATTCTTTCCACAAATACAAGGAGCAGGACACTCAGAGCTCCCAGCAGGGGCCACTGCTTCGCACAGCAAAGCGTCTCTGGTGAGACCCCCTGGGCCAGGTCTGGCACTCAGGCTGTGGGCATAGGGAGTCTGGCTGGCTCCTGCAGCCACGCTAGATGCCAGCAGGCTCTCCTGGGTGCCATCACCCAGAGCAGGCAGGTAGCAGCCCAGCCTTGTAGGACAGCAGCCTGGAAACTTTAAATTCCACCAGGCTCCCAAGCTGAGCACCTTCCTTTTAAACAATTCCACAGGAGGCTCAGTGCCAAAGCGGAGAACAAAGCCATTTAATGTGCTGGAAATGGGCCGTTTTAATTTCATTGTTCCAATGTACAGGAACTGAAGCATAAGAAAAAAAAGAGGAAAGCAGCATAAATTAACAAGCAGAGCTCCAGCGCGGAGGCTGGTCAGCCATCCTCTATGGAGGCAGCCTAGCCAGAAGCTTCCAGCTGGTTCACAGAAACATCCTTGGTCCAGGAAAGCGGAGGTGCCGGCTGTTCCTAGCTGGCTCCTACACAGAGCATTCAGGTCTTTAAAGTCCGCGGGGAAGGCAAAGCCAGCCAGCAAGGGTCAGGCTCTCCTGGCCCAGTGGTGCGCTGTGGCAGGGCCCTGCCCCAGAGGAGCAGAGACAGGAGGAGCCCACTGGGCTTGGGCCTCTTTCAGACGTTACAAAGGCAAGGCACACAAAGACACCCCCCCCCCCGGTACATTTCCTTCCTTGTTAAGCCCAGGAAAGGAACAGAACCAGCCTGTTTGAAATCTTTCAGGTTAAAAAAAGAAAAAGCTGATAAGAGACAGCAGTCTGACCTCTGAATCTCTCTCCCTGGAACTTCACGCATGCTGTTCCGGCTTGCATCCCATCCTGCCTGAGCACAAAGATATAGACAATACCTCTTCCCTAATCAAAGCCAGAGACCACTAGCTCACAGGGAAACTAGCGCCCAGGCGGGCCTCTCAGACCCACTGGCTAGAAACTTGTTTCTTGAAGAAGGTGAGGAAATAGGGAAGGAAGAATTCTTTTTTTTTTTGTTTTTGTTTTTTTTTTGCAGAACCAAGGATTGAACTCAGACCCTTGCACTTGCCAGGGAAGTGCTTATTCCACTGAACCATCTTCATGGTCCCGAGAAGGAAGAATTTCACACATAGTCTATCAAAGAAGGTGCAGGAAGCCGAGATGTGGAAGAATGGTGCTGACAGGGTCAGCTTGGTGACCTGCCCCAGCCCCCCCGAGGGCTCCACACAGCCTGCACAGGCAGCAGGCTGAGGGTCAGAGGTGCGTCCAAGCCGAAGCCATTCTGAACCTGGAAAATCGTGAGGGAGAAAGAGCCTCCCTCATCCTAACTGGCCCACAGTCTGGGGAAGAAGTTTTATCTGTAAGTACATTATCCTGGCTTCTTTCACAAAAAAATCAATTCAGGACAAGATAAAGAGCACAGTGCTGGAAAAATATAAAAATAAAAACATAGTTCTGACACAGGCTGATAAGGATAAACTCCAGAAGTGGACCCACACTGAGGCTGGACCTTACCTATTTTCCTGGGATACCACGGCTTCCCGTTGATGGCTAAGTAGCCCCGGAGGCAGCCCACAGACTTGGAGCCCCAGTTAAGATGCTTCTGCCCATCCCGGAGTCGACATCTCCAGGGTCCTGAGCGGGCCCATCACTATGCCCCTTGACATTTGTAACAGATCCATTTTTCTGCCTGCCAAGCTCATTGATGCAGTTGAAGAAACCTAGACAGGAACTATTCTCTAAAACCCAGACCTTTGCTTCACAAATTTTAAAATTGTTTACTAACAGGTCCTACTACAGCTTTTATATAAACATTTGTGAGAAAAAAAAAAATGAAACACATTTTACACTGAATCTCATAAATAATGCAAAAGGTCTAATTTGCCATAATCACATCTACCGTTTATCTGCACTCGAAAATGTAATGGGTACCTGAGTTATTTTATAGAGAAGCAAACTGCAGGGCAGTTGGAGCACCTGTGTTCAGAATTCAATACACTCTAATGCCCCTGAGCCCATGTGTGAAAACCCACCCTGAAAAGAAATTCACCTAGGCCGAGGATGGAAATGTCATTTTTTTCTCTGGGAAATTAACTGGGAAATTACAGAAAATGCAATTTAAATGAGGAGTTTTTCTAAGACATAAATATTCATAACTTGCCAACTGACAAAGCCCTGCAGATACCATAGGAACCACTTTATAAGAAGAGCTGATTCTTTCAGATTCTGTTTGTCAGTGACAAGATAATTTTCAGAGCAACAAATTAACATCTCAAAGAGAACATGGAAGACTGTGGCACGTGGGCAGGAGGCACTCTGAGGTCTAACAAATGCCTTTGACACTCAAGTTGTAATTTAACCACTTTCCTGAGAAAATCCACCTGTCGGACATCCCACCCAAGAACTCCCTGTACTCCTGCCTCTGAAGAATTGTGTACTGTACTTTTCTTAATCCAATGAGACAGACTCGAGGGCATCATTTTAAGCCTCTTCATTATTTCCAAGAAATAAATATGAACATATAATTTTTAAGAATAGATCTATAATATTCAAAGAACCCTATTCCTTCTTTGGTAGATGCTTAGGCTCAACTACAGTGCTAGGCAGAGCAAGTCAAAGGCTCGTGCCTCAACATTTCTCTGTAGAATCTTGAAATTCAACAGCTACAATGCAACAGCAGGCTTCTAGGCAGGTGCTATGTCACTGAGCTATCTCCCTGGCCCTTAACAGCAGGCTTCTAAAGCTGTCTTCTGTGATGGGACTCCTCTGAAACACTGAATCACTCCACACTTTATGACAGACCTGCTCCTGGAAAATTCAGTATTTACTCAAATGAATCCATGTGTTTAGATTTTCTTCTAGGCACAAATGATTATCAACAGTTTTTTCACCTGCTGAATGTTTAGCAGAGTGTCTGCTGGTCATGTAGGGGTAGCACGATTCCCCCATAAGCAGGGTCAATGGACACACTGAAGGAAGCTTGACGTGCCTGACTCTGTACACCAAAGGGCAGCAGTGTCTACCGATCATACAACAACGTAATCTGGGACCACACAACTCCAAGAGAAGGGATCACTATTACCCACCTACTCCTCGACACCAAGATTTTGAAGAGTACCTGAGCAATTCTTTCTGCTCACTGGCCCCAAGACTGGGGCAAGTTACCTGACTCCTTGCACCTCACTTTCCATGTCCATAAGGGCAGGATGGTAACCATATCAAGTTCACAAAGCCATCAAACATGCCTCAGTACTTGCAAAAAGGGCCAACCAAATAGCTTAGTGGGTTAAAGCACCTGCAAGCAGGCATAGGGGCCAAGGGTTCGATCCCTGAGGCTGCCGTGCTGCCCCCCCATGGCACACTGAGATGGCAATTAAGACTGGGCGTGACTTGGGAGGCTGTAAACAGGTGAATCACTACAAGTCTGATCTAGTAGCAAGACCCTGAACACCCTGTAGACCCTTCCCTAAAATACAAAAAAAAAAAAAAAAAAAAACTTGCCAAAGCTTTGAGCAGCACCCATAAGCTGTCTGTGAACACCAGACAATCCAGTGTGTCTATCTCTGTGCCAATCTCTCTGAGCTAAATAGTAATGCATCGAAGCCTGGAAAAAGGGGAAGCAGAGAGAAATGAAATGCTCTTGAGACAGCATCTCTGGCGTAGGCAAGACAGGCAAAAATAAGCTAGGTGTGGGAAGCGAGTTAAGGAGCTCAGACTTGACCCTAAGGTGGTAGCATCTGCTTCCTATCACATGCATTAGCACCCCCTCACACAATGACCAGGCAGCTAACACCTCGCCCCAACCAAGACCCCCCACTTGAGACCACTGGGGAGAGGGACCCCGGGCTGTACACACTAGAGGACTTCTCCCAAATGATCCTGATGTCTGCCAAACACCATCGCTTTATTGTGCAGGTGATCTGGTCAGACGGGCTTTGCTGGCGATCAGGCAGGAGGCGTATTCAGCAGGCCTTCTACAGAACCGCTTCTAGGTGGTGAGGGTGCTACTGTGATCTGAATGGGTCCCCCAAAAGCCATGCATTTAACATGGATTGGCAATATTCAGAGAAAGGGCCTTTGATAGGTAATTAAGTCATAAAGATAGGGTCCCCAGGATGAATTAAGGACCTGGATCAATGGGCTCAAAGGAGGGGCCTCATGCTCTCACTGTTCTGCCCTATGAGGATACTAAGACTGTACCACCTATGAATAACTGGCCTTCACCAGACATCAAATCTGATGGCATCTTGGTCTTGGATCTTGGGCCTCCAGAACTATAAGGGATTCCTGCTCTAAGTTATCTAGTCCTGGATCTTTTGTCACAGCAGCACCAGTAGGCTAACACAGCTCATTCATGTGGTAATTAAGTGCAAAAAAAGGATGTTCAGGAGGAACATTCCAGAAAACACTGGGAAGCATGGGAAGTGGGAGAGAAACGAGAATCAATGTAGGTTTCTGGCCCAGGCTACTACAATTGATCCCACGTGACAACCTTGCTTTTCAACTGTAAATGTAAGGACAGCTCTGTTCTCAACATCTCCCAGAGGAATGTATTATTCTCCCTATTTTACTAATCAGGACACCAAAGCACAGAGAAAAAAAAAATCATTTGCCCATTGCTGTAGGTCTATAAATGGGGGAATAAAATTAGAACCCAACTATGGAGCCAATGTTGAACAATGTTGAAGGAGGACATTCGGGGCTATGTCCCTCCTGAGAGTGGTACAGCCTCAATGTGAGCAGCTGGCACTCCAGAAATAAGCGGTTTAGGGTAGATGGCCACCAATGGTCCCATGACTTGAGGCAAGTGACTTAATTTCCTCATCTAAAAAATAATGATAGCACTTGCTCGATAGGGCTTTTCTGAAGATTAGATGAGATAGTATTTGAAAATATTTTAGACAGGTGTCTAGAGATAAGAGTCCAAATGTTTACCACTACTAAGTTCCCCAATACTGCTGTCAGAGATCTAGGAAAAGTCCCCATCAATTTCAAAATTAACAATCCCTGGAAAAGGTACTGGTTCCAACAGGTGACGTATAAGAGGAAAAGCAGAAGTTTCTCTTGCCCGCTGCCTTTCACTGGGTAGCCAGCCACAGCATGGCTCTACTTCACCCAGAAAACAGCCACAGGCATCCCACAGCCAGAGTCACGGCGGCTACAGGCAAGGGACACAAACTCCCTCCACAGTTAATATGACTGACTGACCACCTGACCAAGGAGTGACTCCAAACTCAGCGCACCATGCCTTCACCTGCCAGAGGGGAGTCAATAATAAAAACGCCCTTCCTAGGGCCACAGAGATCACTCGGCAGTCTAGGCAGCTTCCCAGCCAAGTGCAAGGGCCCAGGTTAGATCCCCAGCACCACATGCTGTGCTGGCCACTGAATCCAGGCATGGTGGTGCGCACCTGCAATACTGGCACTGGGGAGGCTGTGACAGGAGGCTCACTATGAGTCTGAGCTGCATAGTGAAACCCTGTGCCAAATATCTAATTCTTTTTTAAGAGAGAGCCTTCCCCAATGTATGGCAATGAAGGTTAAATGTGAAACACTCACCAAAGTGCCTGGCCAAGGTTATCTCCTGAGTAAACACTAACTATAACTATGACCAGCTTCCTTGTGTCAGTCACAGGGAAGGACAGCTGAGGGATAGTTATGCAGTCCAGCTGGGCTGCAGCTGATACTGTATCCCTGCGTGTCACCCTTAGATTCCTCCCCTCCTTTGTGCGTCTCCTACAACAATCTGATTCTCTGAGGGCTGAGCCGCTCTGCTAACTCTGCAGCAGCTGCTCAGGCAGAGGTGCTTTCCCACAGCAGGACAGCAGCACACACAAACGCATGCACACCAGGTATGTGTGTTGGGGAGGAAGCACACAATCACTGAGGCTGCCTTGCATCTCCCTAGTTCATCCTCTACTTCTCAGGAGAAGAAACAGGCTCAGCAGAGAGTCACATGACAGACTCCGGGCAGCACTAGCACCCGCAGCTCACTAAGAGTCCTGCCTTCCCCTGTAAGTCTCTTCAGTTTTCCCATTTGCCACCACTGTAGTTTTCATGTTGACACCAAAGCACAGCTGTATCACAGCACCCCTGTCTCCGTCGCCAGCGATTGTTCATGTGGTACATGCGGAAACTCAAGCATCCACACTGAGATTGCAGGAGGTAACCTGAGCCTGGAACATTTCCCCTGTAGCATAAACTCACTGCAGAGACATATTACCGTCAGAACATATCATTTGTGTTAAAAAGGAGAGTCTTCCCCTCCACCCCCAGGTATTCTCTAAAAGAACTTTCTAGAAGTGGGAGGGCCACCCACTCCTGAAGCACGTGGCACTGACTGATGGAAATGAGAGAGAGAGAGAGAGAAATACTGCACCCCAGATTTCACCATCATGTGTGGCACAAGACATCCTAAAGGAAACTTTAAGAGGACAAATATGCTATGTGGCAGCTGGCAGGTCCCAAATAGATGCGAACCTCCTGCAAATAAACCTCAGTGTTGACACATTCCAGACCCCTCCACGTCCAAATTAAGAGCAGACAGGAGATGAAGGCTCACTGTGCGGTACTGGCAGCAAGAGCAGCAGCTGATAATCAGGGAGCCCATGTCAGCTGCCACACCCAGGCTCTAAGCGTCTTCACGCAGCCCTGTGGAGCTAGGTGTCATTACCTACCATTACCCCAAGTATTAGAAAACAGACATGCTGCACCAGCGCTGCCCGTGGGGAGCACTGAGTCTGTGACAGGTCTGTGACAGGGTCCAGGTGCAGGGACACATGCCTGTAATTCCAGCCCTGGGGAGGCTAAAAACAGAAGTCCATGCTACGTAATGAGGCCCTGAACCATTTACACAAATGAACGGAAGAAGAAGAAGAAGAGAGAGAGAGAGAGAGAGAGAGAGAGAGAGAGAGAGAGAGAGAGAGAGCCAGCCAGCCAAGGCCTGGCAAAGTTACATGACATGGCTCAACACAGTGTTCATGACCTTGAAGCCCACATCCAGCTCTGCCCATTACCAAGCTGAGTTTTTCAAAGCCAACCTGCTTATAGGGGCTGCAGTGCCCCACCCCCACATGCCCATTGCCAGGTACACACAGGAGCAGAGAGCATGCACCAGGCTCACGTACTGCATCAGTTCAGTGTGAAAACACAAAGCACAGCCCCTCTCCTCCCGAGGCACTCCCCCGGACACCGGATTACAAGGGTCCATTTAACAGTTTGGACTGCTGGGCATGGATATAAAATTAAAAACACTGAATGAGTATGATGATCATGATGATGATTTCTAAAAAGACATGAGAACATTAAGTATAGCCAGAAGGCAGAAAAATACTCATTTTAAAATCATTAATCTGATGTAGTCTCCCATCAACAAAAAGATGTGAAAAATTGCACGAGTGTCCTACAACACTGCTCCTCCTTGTGGTGGCTGCTCAAGGCCCATTCCTAGTTCCGTGGGCGGAAAGGGCTGCTGTGGGACAGCCTTCAAATGACCGCCTTTAACTCACAGAAGGACACACGCTATGCTTTAGGCCCATGGGAGGCTTTCACAGCTTTTCCTGAATGGCTCCACTATCATGGCTTGAAATACATCTCACTCCACAAAGCCACAGTTCTTTCACCTTCCGCCACCCTGATGCAGCATACAGAACACCAAATATAACACAAGGCTCTGAAATCACTCCACTTTCATCCCTGTGATGGTTCTTGGAGGGGTTTCTTCTCTGCCTTTGTCTCCTCCTCCTCCTTCTCTAGTCGGATAATAAAACTTATATCCCAAAGTAAGATAATTCTGTTGAAGATAATATGTTCACCAGGGGACAAATATAGGCCGAGAGTCCTGTTCTACAGATATGAGTCTGGTGTTCTATCCATTGGACCATAGCACTTCTACCGTTGCAAAGCACAAGTTTGTAAAACAGCTAGAATATTCCCTTATCATCTTATGAACCAGCCTAGAAACAGAGTGGCTTACTGCAATGTCACCAGGAAAGAGAGGAGAAAAGCCCACGGAAAGCTCACATTCAAGGATCTTCACAGACAGAAGTTCTGATGGGGGTGTGCTAGCGCTGATAATTAAAGGTTACATGAGATTTAACATCTCTGGATGGGGGAGGAAGGGGAGAGCGGTGTCCATGCTGCAAGAAGTGCAGGACCCACTCCCTCATCAAGGGCACAGCCTGAGTCTCTATCAGTAATCCCTAAAACCTACGTTCTTCCACCACCACCCTACTTTCTGCACAGCACAAAAGGTTTTTGTTTCATTCTGGTTTTGGTACCAGGAATTGAACTCAAGACCTTGCCCTTACCAGGCAGTTGCTATTCCACTGTATATCCCTGGCCCTCGGGACAAATGTTTTAAGAAATGTTCCCTTTCTAGATATCTCACCGTACCTGCTGCCCGTAGTCTGTAATCACCTCCCCTCCAAAGAGGCATACAAAAGGCTGAATGATTGTGCTCCCAAGAATTTATATTTTGAAATCTTCAGCATCAGGGTGATGGTGTGAGGAGACAGGGCCTTTGCACAGTACTAGATCTATCCATTAGGATAGGATTGGTGCCCTCATAAAAGACCAGAAAGCTACCTTTCCCTTTCTAACATGTGAGGACACAGCCAGAAGGCGCCCTCTGTGGCCCAGGATGTAGACCCTCACCAGACATCCAAATAGGCCAACACTTTGACCTTTGAATTCAACCTCAATACCTGGAAGAACTAAATCTTGATAGTTTACAAGATTCCCAGTTGATGGTGCTGTCATAGCAGACTACATGGACTTACACAACTAAAGAACCTACATTGATAAGAATGGATTACTGCACATGAAGATGGAAGGGTACAAACATATCTGTACTCAATAACTGAATAATACTGTGCAAGAATAAAAACTTCTCTTTGGAGGTGAGCTGATGAAAAGCACAGGGGCCTGAATTGTAGCTGATGGGAAACACAGGGCTATCTGCAGGGCCTGGCTGCTAAGGACACACCTCAGGTTCACCTTGTGTTACCCCACTACCCAACAAGGTAGAAAAGGGTCTCCAGCAGCTCTCTCTGACTATTTTCACTCCAGACAACTTCCTCCTAAAGCTAGGCATGGCATTTGTCACCCCCTGTAAGGACTAGCAGCATTCTTTTGCCCGTTCTCGGTGTGGAGCTAGTCTGCCAGCCCCCACCCTTCCCCACCCACGACACTCATCTAGCACCAATTGGAAGGCCATGGGCCTTTGCACCTCCTGGGTTCTAGGTAAAGTTGAGTTGTGGAAGCAAGAGGGCAGCAATAACACCACTACTAACTTAGCATTTGACTATGGCTCTGGCCCTAACTAGCTTCATGGTAAAACCATACCAAATGCATACAAAAGCTTTGCAACACTAACAAATGGGTAAAACATCTACTAAGAGCCATTGTACCCTCTAGGGACTCAGGCAGAACTTCTCAAATCTCTGAAAGATCCTTATATTCTGCCTCTTATTCTCTTTGTACATTAGATCATTCCCAAGACTGACTACATAAGTTGTAGGGCTAAGTGCAAGGGGAAAATTTGCAGCCAATTAAAAATAAAGAACTTTCTGATACGTGGGGTAATAGTTCAATACCATAAGGACCTGCCTGGCAAGTGCAAGGTCCCAAGTGCAATCCCTGGTACCACATGCCATACTGGCCCAATGGTGCTCACCTGCAACCCCAGCACTAGAGAAGTTGAGACAAGAGGATCACTACAAATCTGAACTGCATAGCCAGACCCTGTATCAAACAAACAAACAAATTCCTGAGGGAAACAACAGCACATTAATATAAACACAGACCTTTCTAAACGCCACTACACAGCTCACACACCCATGAAGCTAGCTTGCCCTGGTTATATCAAACCCAGAAATAACCTATAAAGCCCAAGAGTAAAACTAATTCCATTGAATTTGTTTTGAAATACTTACATGAAACTCTTTTTGAATACCCAAGCCCTTTAGGAATCAAAGACACAACACAGTGCATCAGTGGTCTGGCTCCATGGAAAGCCTCTTAAGTCATTTTTTAGGTATGACTTAAACCAATATGACAATTTTTTTAGGTATGTTGAAACCAATATGACCTCCATTGGGTTCCTGGGGGACCATGCCCACATATAAGGGCTTCCCAGTGGGCACACTGGCTGAGTGGTAACAAATGTGGAGGTCAGAATCTTCTTTCAAGAAATTTGAGCCTTTGTTCCCATCAGAATAGGGGTTACTATAGCTAATGCTTAAACCAGAACATGCAGTCTTGCCTGAGGCTCAGATATCTCAGCCTCTCTTCTCATGGAAGCTGAGTTTACTATGAGCAGGGTGGAGAAAATTCCATCAACTTGTGAAAGTCAGTCAAAGGCCAAATCCATTACCCTGAGTTGCTGAGAGACAAGCATTGCAAATGATCAGAGTGGCCTGCCAAATACTAAATGAGTAACTCTCTACTTTCTACAGAATTTGGCAGCTGATACCACCACTAATGCTTCTCCAATGATAAACAATAACAATAATAACAACAAGCTACCCATTCTGGAAATCTGGGGTCTGTGGGTCCATTACAGAAGGGGTCCTGTGCTCATTACTCGTGACCTGGAAAAGACATGAAACTCATATATAAATATATCTGGGAGGAAAACCATAACCTTGAACCAATTGTCTGGTGAGAACACCATCAAGGATGGCTTCCTCTTTGCATCAGCAGCACTATAAATCCTGTGGTCTGATCAAGACTCACAACACCAAGTAGCCTCAAAAAAGAGTGTGGACTCTAAGGCACGTAAATGACGTGTATGATATCTAATGCATGGGCGCAGTCCTAAGGGCACAGGGAACACAGATTCCATAAAGAATATTGTTCCTAACACAATACCCATAAATCTTCAAGGACTTTCTTTCCGGTCCTGCACTGGGCTGGGCAACATGTCGCTGTCCTTGGTGCTGAACCATAACCGCTCTTCTCTGCTGAATCCTCCCTTCAGGGTAATTCGTGTATATCCTCTCTCAGTATTCAAGTTGGTTGGTTGGTTCGTTTCATTTTGTACTTGGGCATTTTTCCTAGCCTTATAAAAGTGAATGTGGCCATATGAAAAACTGAACAACTCCAACCATGGCTTAGCCATATGTCCTACAGCTAGACTTTTCCTTTGAGAGGTTAGTCAGGGGCGGATATTTCCTGTTACTCCCTTGATATCTGTAGACCTCATGGCGATTTGGGAGCTCTGTTGTTTTTGTTTGGAGTTACTTGGACCTGCCTCTCTACATAGTGAACATGAGATCCTCTTTAAGCAAGCAGCCTGATCAATCATGACCTCCCCTGGGAAGACCTTCCTGACTGCTTACTCTCCATGTCATTACAGGGAACTGGTCACTCATTCTTGCTCTTCTTCCTCCCACTCTCAAGTTCAGGATCTACATACCCACTTCCTTTATCCAGATATGATATCTCTGAAAAAGATGTTTTTTTTTTTAACAAAGTTATAAGCACAAATAGGATACTCAACTATTTCAAAGACTTTAATTAATATCTCTGTAGTTTCTGTCTGTTCCTAGAAAACCAAAGTGAAATGTAGGCATGGTGGAATTTATTATATAACTAAGTGATTTTCTTTCTTTTTTTATTTTATTTTATTAAAGTACAAGTATCAATGAGACAGTTTTAAGACACCTTGACAAGATGGATTTGATAAATTAATACATTGCAAGCTGTTTTCATAATGTTTTGGTATTGTACAAGGTGCATACATGATATTATACTTACAGACATTATTATAGCAGATGTCTCTTATCAGTAAATTAAGAGAGTGTAGCTGCTTACATATCTTATTGTTTATATAAGCAATTTTCTTGAGGCATAATTTTGCTGAATTGTTCAGTCTGGCCTCACATTTGTCATCCTCCTAATCTAGCCTCCCAAATAGATGAAGTTACAGACATGCACCACCATGCCTAGATGTAATTAAGTGATGTTTCATTTCCCAACATCTGGACAATGCAGGGGGCCAACCAATCACTCTAGACATAGATGAACTAAACTGGATGTTGACGGTCAGGATGTCAAGTGACTCTCCTATGGTCATCCCACCTTTCAGTAATGGCAAGGAGATAGTACCTGCTTGGATGTTGAGGCTCTGAAAGCCACCACAGCCTGCTGTGCTCCCAGTGACAGAAGTAGAAACTGCTAAGAAGTTCTAACATTCTCAGCATGACTCAGAAAAGGTTATCTTGTGGCTCTTCTAGGTGAATGAGGTTCTATGTTAGAGCATCAGGCCAGTCATCCTTTCTTCCTCATTAAGCCCACATGGTATCCTGGAGATCAGAAGGCCTTACATCAGGGTGGCAGACAGATGCAGACCTAGCTGGCCTCATACATGCTGAGGGTACCCATGAGCAAGCATTTGGGTTGGTTCTGAAACTTTAAAGGCCCATTCCCTTTTATTCCCCTACTTTATTTTAATATTGGCTCAGTTAAATTTTTTTCTGCAGCTACAAGGAAGCAGAGATAGCATAAATCCAGATACAGGAGAGAGCACATTAAAAATGCAGTTCTATTATCTTAAACTGGAGATGTAATTATAGTATTCATGTAATATGAAGAGAAATTACCCAAAAAATATTTTAAGGGCCTAGGTGAAAAGAAAAAAATGGTCTATATGATTTAATCTGTAATACATAGAGAGGGAAGGAAAAAAATATGCCTTTAGATCCTTCAAATATGTCCTCACAGCCCCCTAAATTATCATTTTCACTCAGCTTTTCTGTTCCATGCACATAATTTAATCCAGCACACAGTCTCATTTCTTCTTTCCTTTACAAGAAATGCACGTATCTTGGGGAGCTGTGAATTCATCCTCAGAGCCATTCAAATCACCCATTATGATGCGAGGATAAGCATTTCCTCCTGTTATGCTCCCTGTTCACTTCAAGACTTTACCTAGACAAAAACAACAGCATAACACAGCACAGTGACCAAGTGCTCATGAAATCCTGTTCACTCACCAAACTCACAGCGAGTGTCTGAAGCATGTAAGGTACACCATGCTCGTCCTCATCCTCGGGGCTGGAGACATTAGCTAGTAATAAGGTCTCTGTCCCTAAGAGTTCAGTGTTCAGGTAAGAACAGGAAAGGAAAGGAATGATAGCAGCCAAGGTACTTGGATTTATGCCGGTGAAGGCCAAAGAAACCTATCCCAGCAGTCCTGGGAGTCCAAGAAGGCCTTTTCTGGAGAAAGAAGTAAGAACCAAGTTGGAGAGACTGAGTATGGATGACTGATTTAATGAAGGAGGCATGGATTACTGCTGAAAGCAACAGCATGAAATATGAAACAGAGTGATCAGCACACTAGGGACCCAACAGGAAACGAGGGAAGTAGGCCTCACAGACAAAATCCATCTGCTACTATTTTATAAATAAAGTTTTACTAGAACACATCTGTGTCTGAAGCATCCGTATTTCCAATGGCTGTTTCCATGCTATCACGGTAAAACTGCATTGTTGCCTCGGAGACCCTACAGGACATGAAGCTCAACACATTTACATTCTGGCCCTTCAAATAAAAATGTGCTAATCCCTGGTCTAAAAGATTTTCTGTTGGATGTGCAGAAAAACAATGTGCCCCTAAATAAATATCATTCCCTCTTGAAATGTTATGGCTCTGAAAGCCCCATTTCTAGAAGTGTAGTGCAGAAAAATTAAAATCTGGATGATAAATAAGGAAGAAATCCCAGGGTAAAATTGAACAGGTTTCTTTATCAGAACTTCTCAGAGTCTTTAATGTACAATGCTGGAAAAAAAAAAAAAAAGTATTTTTAAGTAGAATCCCTCAAATTTATTTGGTCTAAAACCTCTTTTCTGTATACAACCCCTCCTCTGCAGGGAAGCCATTTAATTCTAAATAAGCATTTCTTTTTGTACCATAAAGAGCTTATATCTCGAGATAAAGCAGAGCTCAGAAACCTCTGCACTCTGCAAGCCATTTAGAAGTACTGCAATCTGAAAAGCACAACAATCGCAACTTGTGGAACTGAAATAGGTTTTTCCATTACTTCTCCTTCCAAAAAACCCATGGATTCATTACTGCCTTGTCAACATAAAAATTCCCACATTTATTAATAGAACCTACAGCAAAAACACACAAGCCCCTACCTTCTCCAAGGCAAGAAGCCTCTGGCCAGGGCCCTGGGGTAGCAAGAGGCAGTCAGATGAGTTCTCTCCCTTCTGGGATTCCATATTTAACCAAAGTCACCAGTAATTGAGAAGTCATTCTCCTGACCAGAGCTGGAAATGGTTGGGATTTTTCACCTCAGGATGGTCTTAAGAGAGACAAACAATGCAGCACTGTGCCATTAGCTCTGGATCCCTGTTCCAGAGAAAACTTTCCTGTTTTCACTCACATTCACTCTGAATCAAAGGAAAAATGGAAAGAAATGTGAGCTACAAGGGGAAGAAAATTTGAGATGCTCACTCCCAAGATGGACTCAACTCAACAGTTGTAACAACCACCCACATAAGCCGTAAAGCATTTCCAGTCATGGCGGCTCATTTTCTGTGAGAATCAATAGTAAAAGCAAAGGAAAGAACAGCAGGGCTGCACTACAGCTCCTGCATGGTGATGGCCATGTCCAGTTTTACTATAGCCTTCGCAAGTCAAGCCCAGACTGAGGGATCCCAAGCTCTTGTTCTTGGACAAAATATTCAGGTTCTACCTCAATGTGCCTCTAAATATGGGGAGACGGGAACACCATAAAGCCTGACCACAGAGCCTGGCACATGGAGAATGAACACAGGAAGTGGTTGGTATTTGCTCAGTTATGCTGTGAAGGCTCAGCATAGCCTGAGGAGACAGCACTGCCCTAAAGGGCTCAGGACCTCCAAGCAGATGTACAGAGGGAGCCTTTAGGGCTCCGCCTTCCCCAGCCAGTGGAATCTCTGGTCTCTCCACTTTGCCAGCTCTACAACAGCACTTGTTGCCCTTCCTTGAGAGAGAGTGGCGACAACATGAGCTTGTGCTCAACCAGCATGCCTCCATGCTGGACCTCTGGCAACCGCGTCTCACCTAAAGAAACATAAGGGCATGGGGACAGTGTCTCTGAAAAAGCAGCTGCTTCCACTCTAGATCACCCACCCAATTCCCTAAATGGAAAGGAAACTGGCCCAAGGTGAGAGAAATGCTCACTGGCAAAGTCCTGGATGAACACTCACTTATTTTAGGGTTTCTCTTAAACTCAGGCAAATATGAACCTAGAAACTGATAGAACAGAAAAACTAAAATATCTGGAAAAGTAAATCTCTTAAGCTTTCTAGAAGTTTGATTGTTTGTGTGTTTTTTAAATGTATTTGGTACAGGGTCCCATTATGCAGCTCAGACTCATAGTGATCCTCCTGTTTTCAGCCTCCCCAGCAAGGGAATTACAAGCATGTACCACCACACCCGGATCTGATGGCCAGTCCAGTGCACCCAGAGGTGGGGCTGGCATGGTATGTGGTACCAGGGATCAAACCCTGACCCCTGAAAGCATTCAAAAGTCACTTGGCAAAACAGTAGCCTGGTATATGGGTTAGATGCAAATCTTGCCTTGTGCCACACCAGCTGGGGGACACTGAATGGATGACTTATTCTCATCAACTACTCTCCTCACAGACAATGACAGGGTGTACCTGCCACCAGAGATGCCACAGGTGCCTGCCACTCAAAGCTAACGCTGCTTCCCAAGAGACAGAAACAGGTGCAAGCCACTACGGAATCATGGGATCTTCCATGTGTATTTTCTGAATAACAAAATAATGAAGGCGTTAGCCCTGATTCTCCCAAATTCAATTCCACTCTTCCCCACAGATGATCATGAAGGTTTTATTCCAAGTTTTTTGGGGTCCAATCAATTACATTTTACAGTACAGAAAAGTCCTCAGGAGACAAGGTCAATTTCTGGGGTAAAACTAGAGCAAAACTTTGTCTCTGATTATTTTCCATGAAAATATGTAGATTTTATCTTCTAAATGGAGATGAATTGTGATTTAAAGAAACGTCAAAATGTGCTGTGAAATAAACTCAGAAATAGGCTTTTTTCACCCAGTGCTTGACAGATGAGTTCCTCTGCTTATTAACTGAGTTTGTGCCTCAGCGTCTATTCAGTGGCCTGCTTATTATTTTCACACTGTCACTTGAGTTATATGGTGCTTCTAGGATTTATTTGCTATACTGCGCTGCGATAAGCAGTTTCTGCCACTGCAGCGGAGCCTTCAGCGAGGAAGTGATTGGCCGGGGCCCATTCTCCCAATCCCTAGCATGTGTAGAGAACACAACTACAGCAAAGTACGGCCCAGCCAGGATGAATTGCCTATGCCATCTAAGGCAGCCTCTCTAAATCAAATAAGGTCGTCCCACTGGCTTCAGACTTCGGGATCTGCCCATGGAAGGAACAGCGGATATAAAACTGAAGCCATTCTCTGGGTGGACAAGGACAGCATCACATGTCTCCAAATCTAATCATCAACATTCTCAACCCCTCTGCCCAGTGAGAGGGAATCTACTTATTTACGCCAATGATGAGCAAGTCGCCGGTGTCTGATTTTATGACACTATTTCATTGTAGAAAGCTATTTGTTGTTTCTCCTTTACACCTAAAATAAAGGGTGGCAATGGTTATCAAAAAACTCATTATTATGTGAGACCAAAAGGCAAAATTGGATTCTCAACATAAAAATAACAATCAAGCAAAATTTCATTTAAAGCAAATAACATTTCCATTCTGATCAGGTCACTGAATGCTGATGAGCTCTCTGAGTGCTGGACAAGGTTGTACTGCTAAGTGGCTTATGTAAAACACCCTCATTTTTCATCAGTTTTGGCAGAGAAAGCACAAGTATTTGCATCAAAATTACTTGATTACTTCAGTTTTGGGGCCATCTAAAGCCTAACTTTGATAAATTTTGCTGCCTATAAACACATTCCCAGGAGGGTGTATTTAGCAGCACTTCAAGGCCCCTAGATTATTAAAATTATTAAAGCCAGCTTTCCAAATTTAGGTATTTGCTTCAAAACCACTAAAAAGCTCATGTGTTTCAGCAGCCTAATATGTGCTAGAGTATGCACCCAGGCCAGTCATGATTTCATTTGTGTCCCTCAATCCTGTCCAGAGGGATTTCTATCACAAGAAAATTGAGGCAATAATCCAGCTTAAAAAATAAGAAGAAGAAGATAAGTATACAGCTACACAGTCTTAATTCATTGATTAGAGACATCTGCTATATTGATGTCTGTAAGTATAATATCATGTATGCACCTTGTATGATACCAAAACATTATGAAAACAGTTTTCAATGTATTAATTTATCGAATCTGTCCTGTTAATTTGTCTTGAAACTGTCTCATTGCTATTCGTTCTTCAATAAAAAATAAAACCATCAAAAAAAGAAAGAAAATTGAGGCAAAACAAAACTTCAAAGTCTATGTTGGCAGATAACATTGCCACGTTAATAAGGCGCATGTGTGACTCAGGCCAGCTCACAGAACTGCTTAAACACAGACTACTTTTTTAAGGGATAAGTGATTGTTTAAATCCTGACTCTGCCCCCTACCCGCTGCAACAAGGAAACTAATCTGAGGATTCTGAGCTCATGTAATGAAGAATTCTGTAAGTTATTCTATGGAGCTTTAGTGTGAGCAGATTTTTAATGGGTGGATACATTTTTAACCCCAAGAAGTTGTTTGTTCTTCATTTAAAATAATTAGCAATGTCTCTTTATATCGGTATGCATATTTGTAAGGACTGTTTAAACGTAGGGTAATAAATAACTTTTCAAGAAAATCTTTCTAAATAGCTCAGGTTCTTGGTGGGAAGCTAGTCACTGAATGGCACAATTCATCTATGGGGAAGTTTATTTACTTCTACAATCCCTTATGTTTGCTGTTACCACTAACTATGAATACCTTGATTAATATCAGCAACATAATTGGTGCCCAATATCTATTCATTACCATGGCTCAATGTCTTTATAAAGTACCTCCTTGTATAATAAATAAGACCTTCATATTCTACTTGACAGCTTGATTAACAGCCCTACAAGCAAGCCCTTCTTCCCAGTAAGTGAAGGGTGAATATTGCAAGTGTCAGCTCTTCTGCCACTTCCCATATGGGTTATGACCATCCACCAAGCTCAGACAGGAAGGAAGACTCTTGCTATCTGTGGGGGGGACCTGGCCCAGGAAGTTTTGTTATGCATCAAAACAGGGTCAATCAGATGGCCCAGCTGCTCAGCTAACTCTATTCAAAGTTAATACCTACCAGGCACCTTCCTTCCACTTAGCACCCGCTGGATATAGCATGAAGGACAGAGCACTTTCTGCCCAGCACTTCACAGGCTAGTTGATGGAGAGAGCCTGCACCTGGCCCTAGGGTCACTGCCCAAGTAGACAGCAGGAAGGAGTAACCCTAATTGCTAGCACAGGAGGCAGACAAGGTCCTTAAAGACTCCAAAGAGGAAGCCACACACACCCTGGCCTCAAGGAAAGACAAGATAGTACATAAGACAGTTACACATCTGGATACCAACTATGATGGGGGCTGGCAGTCCAGAGACTTCAATTCTAACCCCAGCTCTGAGGCCAAAGGAAGCCAGGATATGACCTTGTCTTTAGCAGTGAGTTCAGTGATTCTGGCTCTAGGGTTCTCGGGTTGAGCTGACATCAGGCACAAGCCTCAGTTTGCTACCAGTGAAACACAGATGGAAATGCCGGCTCACGTGGCCAGCAGGTTTCTGCTATATGCCCACTCTCGATCTGTCTCCTTGGACCGTCAGAAGGACTCAGCCCATGCACTTGGTGTCACACCTGGCACAAAGCAAATACACAGCAGATGGGCCTGGGCACGGTCCCCACCCGGTGACCTGAGAGCTTCAGGCACTCCACTCGCCACCTGGCACTGTTGGGCAAGGGTCTCAGAAATTTAGTCACGACGTAAAGTCAAGGTCATTCATTATAGTACTGATATTTCTGAGAGATTCTCTTTTCCCAAAAACAGACATTAGTTACGACAAGAAATTCTAAGGCACTGATTTCGCAGAGTGGCCACAAAAAGAGGTTTAACCCACAGATATTATCTGAAGAACACCGGGGAATATGGTAGTTCCTGCTGCCATACCGTAATCCCAGACTGAGTGCCTTAAACAATAGACACTTGTCTCTCACTGTTTTGGAGGCCAAGATCAAGGTGCCACTGATTGCTGTCCTTTGAAAGGGCTTATCTCCTGATTTGGAGGTGGTCACCTTTTCACTGAGGGATCACAGATCTCTTCTTTCATGAGGGTTCTAATCCCATCATGAAGGCTCTGCCAACATGGCCTGATTACCTCCCAAAGGCCAGCCTCCAGATATCACCACACTGGAGACTGGACGTAGACATACACATTTGGGGAAGACACAGTCCCCAACAAAGGGTGACAGCAAAAACTCCAGCGAGTGGGCTTCCTCCACCATCAGACAAAGGGGGGTAATCCCGGATCAGAGGAGAAACACAAGGGACAGTTGCCCAAGAGCAGGGACCCCCATGGGAAGCAAGATGGCCTGAAGGCAAGATCTTCCTGACCATTGTGCCTCTAATTCACAGGCAATTACAGGACAGAAGATACAAATGGCTGATTCCTACTCAGTCAAACAGGTTAACCCCAATGGCTATATGGCTCTTTCTAATTCTTTTTTTTTTCTTTTGTTTTTTTTTTTTGTTTTGTTTTTTTTTTTTTTCAAATCAAAACGGTGCTGGACATCTGAAGAGGGTAAAAGGACCTTCTCAAAATAAGCTACCAGTAGTCTCACAAGGTAGAACTCAAAGCACAATATTCCATGAACATTTTTTTTTCCAGAATCGGGGATTGAACTCAGGCCCTTGTACTTGCCAGGGAAGTGCTTATTCCACTGAGCCATCTCCCCGGCCCCTTCCCTACACTTTCTAAAAGGATAACAGGATGGGCAAAGGCAGTGCTGGGTCCCAGTAGCTATCATCTCAAATAAATGAAACTTGCTATTTAAACAGAGCTTCAAGATTTTTGCCTAAAATGCCTTTCAAATAGATGCTAGCAGGAGAATCTAAAAACTACCTCTTTGCCAAGTGGCCTTGACTACGAAGGTCCCAGACATTCTAGAACCAAATGACCTGGACTGAAAGAAAGAAAACTCCACTCAAATACTACATTTGATCCTATTTATTTTGAAAACAATTTCTTCAAAGGACATTTTTTTGACAGATTATTTATGTTAATGGTATCAATTAGTTGGCTTCAGACCAACTGTTCTGTCAAAAGATGCAGAATGACTAAGCTTAAAGCATAAAGTCAATTTCATAATTACTGGACAGCAACCAAAAATAACCTCAGAAATAGCAAAGCATAGTTCCGTTGGTGACAAGGCCACTCAACCTGGCCTTTGTACTCATGTGACTTTACTCAAGCAGACAGCCCCTCTTTTGTACTTGGGGATGGCTGTATCTTGATAGGAAGAGGCTGCATCACATGCACGTGCCTGCCAAAGAGTGAGCCTCCTGCCAGTGGTGGCTGTTATCTGGGTGTAGCCTAAGAGAGGCTAAACTACTGGCAGACAAAAGCCAACTTCTCTCTTCCTACCCACCTTGGCAGACCAGACCTACCAAACTTACCAGGCAATCAATACCTGTTGGTTTAAAAAAAATAAGGCAGGGCTAGGTATCCAGGAGGCTACAATTGTCTCTGAAGCTGGTTCTAGAAAACAAAAATGTCCAGAACCCAGCAGAGTGTCTCATCTTAAGGCAGGGTCTGCTTTCCATCATGTGGATTTATCCTCAAGCTCCCAGGAAGAGTCAATTCACCAAAGGTGCACAACCAGGCTGTCTACCCAGTAACCTCCAAGGAAGTGACCAGACTCTCGGTCCATGGGGCAGCTCCCGGCTTACTGCTATGGGCCTCCTTTGTACCTTGTCTTCCCCTAGCATTGCTCCCATCTCTATGGAAACTGGAGTGGGAATCAGGAGCCAGCCTTGAAGATGATCGTCAAAAATCGCCTCCTAATTCTATTTCCATGGAAACAGATGACAGATGAGTGGAAATAAGGTAATATTTTTAAATGAGGTAATCTTTTTTTTAAAAAAGGAAATTCTCCCTACACAATTTTCCACCAATTTTTCACAGAGCTGGAAGTTGACAGCATATATTGCTTACCAGCTATGAAAGCTGCCACACTCTCGAGGTTAAAGATAAACACAGTGGACAAAGAAGTCAGAATCCAACCACATTCAAGCCAGTAAAATAAAAATAAAAAGCTTCAGAAGCAATTGCAAGAGCTTACAGTAGAACATTCCAGATTAATCACACAGCATGTGTCTCTATCAACTTTTAGAATAGCATTACCATCAGATATGGTGGTTTTTCACTACAAAAAGTAAAGATACTTGCTCAGATTTAACTCTGATAGGTCAATGATAGGTCCACGAAAATTCTCTCAAGCCAAAACGCTCCAAAGCTTAGTTCATAATTCAGCAGCACTGATAACCTACCACTCCTGTAGGCAGCATCCCAGGTGACTACCATGCCTACCACTTCTGTTATCTGGATAAAATTGAGCAAACTAAAGAAAACCTGCCAGATTCTTCCTGTGCAATAACATTGGTCCAAGACTCAAAATAACAAGTCACAGATTAAGAACCTGGATCTGCAGGCTGAGGTTGTAACAAATCACAGCATTTTAGATCAAAAATAGACTAAGCTCTTGAAGACTGGCAGATTCAGATAGATGGTATTTATGCTTAAGTAGATGGAAGAGGTGGAGTATTTAGGAAGAGGTTCACACCATGGAGCAGCTCTGAAGGATTTCCCACCTTCTCCTGAGTATCCCAGATAACAGCCACCACTGGCAGGAGGCTCACTCTTTGGCAGGCACGTGCATGTGATGCAGCCTCTTCCCATCAAGATACAGCCATCCCCAAGTACAAAAGAGGGGCTAGAGGCTTTGGGTCACCAAGCTGTTGGCTGGAAGCTGTCCTGGAAACCCAGGCTCTTAGAACCCCTAATTCCACACCCTCACTAGGCCACCTGCAACAGTCACCATGAACACTTCCAGAGCACTCTCTCAAAACCAGAAGACACAGAAAAACCCCTCAGGTCTAAGCAAAAGTCCATGGAAATTAATGAAGAGAAAGGAGTTGCCTATAGAAAACACTAAACAAAGGTCTCGTGAATAAAAAGTAAGAATGTATTGGAAAGAAGCAATTGGGGGAAGAGAGGATCAAAGCATAGATTTTCATATTTGAAACCATACAAAAGCAAATGTTTAAAATAATGAACACCAGGGGCTGGGAAGATAGCTCAGTGGAATAAGCACTTCCCTGGCAAGCTCAAGGACCTGAGTTCAAATACCCAGTTCTGCAAAAAATAAGAAATAAAATAAAAAATAAACACCAATCAATAAGGTTAGAATTTAAATTACATTGCAATGAATGAACATAAAGCATTTTGGGAATTGACTATAAATATGTCAGATATAGGAAATGCACCTATATTTGACAACAGTGATACAACAATGACATTGCAATGCTATATCATGGCAATGGTCCCATAATACACAGACTCAAACCACGAAGGAAACAGATTTGAAGGCTGAATCAAAGAAAAATTCAGGTGTGTATGCCATAATGCTTCTAGAATGTGCCACAGTTAAAGCACAGCTGAATTAAACTATTATAAAATGTACAAACCGGCCGTGATGATTAACCCCTTCCCAAGGAATCAGAATATAAGATAACAAGGAATTACTAAGACACAGAAAGAAAAGCTCCACAGACAGAACCAGAAATGTGTGCTGAAGGCAGCATTACTCAAGACATGCACGGCTGGGGTCCAGGGGAACTATATCTCCCCGAAATGCATAGGAGGAAACCAAGCAAGGCATTTGGAAAACCAAGACCTGGAAGGAAGTAGGCAGAGATGCTCATTGACAGCCTGAACGTACCCAGTCAGGACAAGTGAACCCATGCTTGGAATAACACGAGACACTTCAGAATCCACTTTTGAATGCTTACCATAATAACAGTTCCACCTACAATAGGGCCCCGTCCACATTGCAAGCATTTGTAGAGCAATGACAAACGAGCTCAAGGAATATAATACAGCCTGCATGATGATGGCCCTTAAAAAGGTGAGACAAGCTCAAGTCACTGAACTGATACAGATTCCCAGAGAAAATTTGAATGCCATATAAGACCAAGGCACAGGCCCAAATCCAACAGCAAGGGCAGCAGGAGTTTGTCTGTCTCCCAAGGAAGAGTTCAAGAGACATGGGAAAAACTCAGGAAAAGGAGCCCAAAACAGACAGTAGGGCAGAGATACAGAAGAAAGTTAACATCCTATAACTCAGTGGTGTCCTAAATTTTCTGATCAAGGAGATTATGGGGCCACAGAGGAAAGTGATCAATGATGTATAGTGTGCCTAAGGAGAGTCCCATGAAGAGAAAACATTCTCTCAGGCTTTCACAGAAAGCAAATTGGTCAAGCAATGGATGTGATTCATCCACACAGCTGACACTGACAAAGGATCTACAAACTGTGGTACAGGGTTTCAGGGTAAATTCTAAGGGGATTTGAATTGCCTTGTCAGATCTTCTCCTTAAAGCTCATCCAAGCAACTGTGGTAACCAGAATCTTTTACCATTGAGTCGTTCAAAAAGACTCCCCACTCAGAAGCTTCCTGCCATTTTTTTCTGCCTTTAGGTAGCACTGAAGAGATCTTCTGGATGGTTGGTTATAGTACAAATATCCTTGAAGCAAAAGCCCCATTAACTGAGAAGCACCTAGCAGGGGTGAGCAAATTCTTCTGCTGCCTGTATTTTTAAACAAAGCTGTACTGGGACACAGACATGTCTATCTTGAGCCGCTTTCATTCTACAAGGATAGAGATACAAAGCCCAAGTTGTGCACTAATCTGGCCCTTTATAAGAAAAAAAAAAAAAAGTTTGCAGACCCTTCAGAGAGAGCAAGAAACAACTCCAGTCTCATCCAGAAAAGTCCTTATAGAACCAAAGCTCAGGGGCATGGAGTCGCAGCTCAGTGGCACAGTGGTCACCTAACATGTGCAACGCTAAGAAAGAAGTAACAAAAGCAAAAGGAATATCGTGAAGAAAGAGAGGGAGAGGAGAAAAAAAAAAAAAAACACCCTTGCTCAGATACTCTGACTCAGTGGATCTGGAGAAAGGCCCAAGAATCTGCATTGTAACAAACTTGTGGGTTTACAAACCAAGCTCTGAGGTGCCATAGATTCAGGCACATCTAAGTTTTCACATTAGCCAGTTGCCATCACATAGAAAGATAATTTTATTTTTTGTTAAACAAAGAAAGACTCAAAGCCGGAGCTCCTTGGGTTCTTTCTAAATGGAAATTTTCTGGAGCTGGAGGTGCAAAGGCCAAACAACACCTGTTCAGTCTTTTAGGCTTACCTGTGCCTTGCAAAGATTAATCATTTCCACTAAAGTTTGCTCAGCCGTGCTCTCTAATTATTAGTTAGGAACTGCTCTCAGACAGGGCAGGCCATTTCCGTTTCCATAACAACCTGATTCAGCCTCCAATGTGAAGAAATAATGTCATTTCAGAAAGAGGAGTGTGGCCAGCCTCTCTCTGTATGTGTCAGCCAAGAAAAAGACCCTCACCATAACTCATGACCCTCCACGGTACATTAGCAACCCTTCGGAAAACCTTTCAATCCCCAAATTGCATTCTTATTAAATGTTCTTGTGTAGGACTATTTTAATAGTAATTGTAGCCCAAATTATGACTATGACTAACAATATAATCATATGTACTTTAGGCTAGAGAAGGAGGTGATTTTTCATAAAAGGGTACACAGGTGAGTGTCTAAAGATGTTCTCAAGACATGAAGCACAAAAAGAGTTCCAGGGTCAAAGAGGTTAGAAAACTTCTGGTTCAACAAATTAAAGAGCTTCCTCTGCTCTTGCAACTATGTAGAGCTTTGATCTTGGCAATGTGTCTCCTCTCTCTTCCAGGGGGGAGGAGTGGGCTTTAATTCCAGTGTTAAACTACTTTAACCACAAGCTTTTATTTTTCCACAGAGCCCTAACTGTCCCTGTGCCCTCGTTTGAATGGGTTCCACTTTGCCCAGGAGCAGGAATGGTATGGGTCAGCATGAGGATGTTCTAGGCATCTAGGGGAGTTGGCCCCCCCATGCGCCCTGGGCTTTCTCCAAGAGGCCTTCCTTGGGGCCTGGCATGCCCACGGCAGTCAGCCGAGTGCTGGTCTTCCTGTCTAGGGGGCAGGACACAGGCTTGATTTCTCTCTGTAACCCCAATACCTACCAAAATGCTGAGTACAAGGAACATGTTCAATAGATGTATCTTGAATAAATAAATTCATGATATGGAAAACAGTCATGTAGAACACGTCTCATTCCTCTTTTTTTTTTAATGCTACTGGAGTGAGCTATAAGAAATTTCCATTTTTTGTAGACTGAAAATGCCAAATATAACCAACTTTACATTTCAGCCTAATTCACACACTTTTATCCTAGAACTGAGGCTTGACTGTAAAATGCCTTATCTGTAGAGTACAGCTACACTGTGTACTCAGCATCAGGCCAAGGCCCTCGATAAACTTCAAAAACCTTACCTAACTTGATTCACATCTTCCCCACCTATTTTTTTTTTTTTTTTTTTTTAGGACAGGGTCTACAGGGTCTCACTGCATAGATCAGACTCATAGTGATCTTCCTGTGTTCAGCTTCTCAAGCACTGGGATTACAGGTGTGTACCACCACACCCAGTCTCAATCACCACCTCAGCATGCCCGGGGGAGTGAAGGGCTGGCATGATAGGCCTAGGGATCTGACTCCCAGTTCCTGCATCTGCCTAAGCAGGCACTGTAATCTGCTGAGCTATTTGGCCAGCTCCTCCCCATTTATTTTTAATGGGCCATTCAGAAAGTAAGATCAGCTTTAGGTGTGCAAAGGGTAGAAAGGGAACTTTGATAGCTCCGGGGGTGGGGGCCCCCATTCTATCACACCCAGGCTGTAGCACCCTCTGTGTGCAGCATCGAGGCCTGCCAAAGGCTGCACATCAAAGGTTCAGCAGAAAACAAGCACACAGGTCCAAGATGAACATATTTTCTGCCAAATCAAATGAACAGCTTTGCATGAGGATTTACACTGGCAGCCCAAGGAGAGCAAACAGCACTGCTGGGTGAGGAAGGGCAGCACGGAGGCAGAGACAGCAGACTGTGGTCACACGTATCTCAGAACCTCTGCTGCGCAAATGAACTTGGCAAAGAAAACAGTTTACTGGGCCAGAAGGCTTTCTCCACATGGAGGACTTGCTTGCAAACGAGGGCTTTCTCACTGCCTATTTGATCACTTAAAACCTACGTAAAGGAGACTGCCACAAGTCAAGACACTGGGAAGAGCACAATGAGGACCCCAGCAAAGGGCAATCGATACCCACAGACTGAAATGAAGCTGAGAGAAGAAAGAGGCAAGGCGGAAGGCAGGAGAAAGAAATGGACAGAAAGAGAGAGGCTCTGAGGACAAACCAATACACACAGAGAGGTGAAGGACCATGGAGTTAGCTTTGAATAGGCCACAGATCAATGGAGAGGCTCCTATGCAGTGGTGTGAGAGTCTCTCGACAGATGACAGGCCCAGCCCTGAGGCCCAGCATTCAAAATGCAAGAGAGAGAACTCTGCTCCTTGAGCTAGCTGGTTACTGGCCTGTTTCCAGCCCACAGTATGAGCTACGTGTGAGTCTCACTTAAGTCATTACATGTTTCTAAGTCTCAAAGGACATTTGTGCTTCTTTAATGTGCTTTTTAAAAAAATAACATCTCTAATAGTTCTGAACACAAAATATTTCATTCTGGAACTTGGAGTTCTGTAAACACACTGCCCTTCCTCCATGCCAGGGACCTGCTTACCTGTCAGGATGACTTCTGACAGCTACGGATGTGTACCTGGGTGAGCTTGCCAATGCCAGAGGCCAGCCCTGCCACCAAGAAACCACAGCAGTGAAGTTCAGGGTCTGTCCCCCAGTGTGCACCCCACACACCAGCACATCCAGCATAGAATCACAAAGCTTGTCTTCACCTCGCCTGATAGTAACTCATCAAGATGACACTGGCAAAGCAACTTCACGACAAGATCAAAGCGAACGCTAAAATACAGTGACAGAATGCAGACACACACCCATTAAACAATTCACTTACTGTTAGTTGCTTCTAAGAAATAGTTATCATTTTAAGATGTAAACAAGATTCACGCAACAGCTTCATAGAAGTACTACAACAGATCATTACCTGGGTTTTAGACCTGTAAGATGCACAGGCCCTCCCAACCCCCAGAAAGACAGTCAGACCACAGCCCAGAATCTTTTTACCAGCACAGATTTCCGTTTATGTTGCCTGTTATGGCATGTATCTAGACGTCCCTCAAAGCCTCAATGCACTCATAGGTGGGGCTTTTCAGAGGTGGCTGGATTTAGGGTATGTGATGCTGGAATTAAGGGTATGTGATAACTAACCTAGTCCACTGGTTGGGTTAGCATAGTTCTGGGTGTGTATAAGGCTTATATCCAATAGGCTTCTAGCCTAGATGGAATAAAAGGGAAAGGGAGGAACTTCACAGCTGCTTCATTGCTTCCTGACTGCCATGCCATGAAACGCTTCTTCTGCCATGCCTCTCTGCCATGCTAACCAGCTCTGGAGCCCGTAAATGATAGACTGAAACCTCTCTAAACTGAGACTTTAAAAAACCTTTACTTATCTCATGCATGTGAAGTATTTTGTTTCACAATGAGAAAGCAAACGTAAGTAACACAGCCTTGTGTTTTTGGTTAATAAAAATTACTCCTCTTATAATATTTTTTTAACTTAAAATACCTGACAAAGCCCAGAAAAATCTGAAATCCAGTCTGGTGAAAATTTGGTTTCTTAACCAAAAAAGAGACTTCACATTATACATTTGCTGGACTTTGTATGAAAAGCTTTTACTGAATAGAACAGATTCCAACAAAAGAAAGCTTGCTCATTGATCCACCCTTGGCAGATACTGCTGGACAGAAGAGAAGGGAGGTAGAAAGCAGAGAAGAGTTTAAGAAGGAGAGAGAGAGGTGAGGGGGTATGGGAAGATTTCTTAGCTTTCCTAAGGCAAAGTACACAGCAACAGGATTTTGCAGTTCCATGCCATGCCTCAGAATGGCACAAAGTTTGCGCATTCTAAATTTTAAAAACAAGAGCCAGCCAAATAGCTCAGCAGATTAAAGCACCTGCAAGCAGGCGCAGGGGCCGGACATTCGATGCCCGGGCCTGCCATGCCAGACCCACCCCTGGGCTGTGCTGAGACAGCACTTGAGACTGGGCATGGTGGTGTGTGCCTGTAATCCCAGCTCTTGGGAGGCTGGAAACAGGTGGATCAGTACAAGTCTCATCTAATAGTGAGACCCTGAACACCCTGTAGACCCTTCCCTAAAATACAAAAAAAAATAAAAATAAAAATATGCTTTCCTTTCACTCCTAGAGACTACAAGCTCTGTGAGGTCAAGTGTCCAGCATAATTTCACAGTGAGAAATTATAAAACAAATGCATGAAACAGAAGTAGATGTGAGCACTCCATTGACATTCAACTAACTTAGGTGCTTGAACTCGACACCACAATTCAACACAGTCCAGCATTCTGCAACCATAGGGAGTTATTCAAAGAAATTGTCAACCATATCCATTTACAGCTCAGCTTAATATTATGGGCTCACGATGTATACTTCATTTTTATACTTTTCTGCTGGATGGTTAAGACCTGGGTAGAGCAAAACTTACATACCAACACAAGAACTTTATATTTCCTATGTGGTCATGTCAATGGAGTGCCCACTTTTGACAGGTGTAGACAAAGGAAGGGTTGTAGAAGGAAAAAATCATGATGTGTGTGTATAGACAGTACAGTTGGGATAGATAATGCTGTGCTTCTACATAATTCTTTGAGAGGCAAGATCTGCACTAATGGTGGTTGGACAGGATATTATGTCGTCTTTTAGTACTATGGTCATCCACTAGGTAAATAATTATTGAATTTTTGATATAATTCAGGTATAAAAAAATAAGATAAGTAAGCAACTACACTCTTAATTCACTGATAAGAGATATCTGCTAAAATAATATCTGTAAATATAATATCATGTATGCACCTTGTACAATACCAAACGTTATGAAAACAGTTTGCAATGTATTAATTCATCGAATCTGTATGGTTAAGGTGTCTTGAAACTGTCTGATTGACATTTATATTTTAATAAAATAAAAATAAATGGAAAAAAAAAAAGAAGTAGATGTGAGAGTCTATTTTCTACTGAGCACAACCTAATTTGGTTTCCAATACCCTTTCATGGACCATGAGACAACATATTGAGTCTTGGGGTCAGGAAAAAGCTCTATATCCTCAAACACAATGCCCCTTTGCTTGGGCCAAATGGACCTCAGGCACTGCCACCAAAGGGTCCTAAGAGCACCTCCCCAGCTCACTTTGGCTATTTCTTTACAGTTTCAGAAGCAGATACTGAATCAATTTCAACACTGAGACTTCTGCTGAAATTTTGAGAACTGCTTTCTGTTTTCGTTTTCAGTAACCCCTGGGGGCTTCTTTGTCACAACACACTAACAAACCACAAGCAGTCTCCTATAACAAGCAACAGCCCTTCTACCCATCTGGATGGCAAGTTTCATACCCCTGGTCATCCTGACGCATCCACTTCCATCTCTCCAGCAGGGGCATCATGCAATACACCACAATAAACCAGGGCAGCCTGAGGAATTTCATATCTGTATAAGGTAGATTTTTTCCAACAGGACAGAGAAGGCTTAGAATCAAACCCTTGGAATACAGTACTTACCACATCAGCTTTCCTGGCACTGAACATTAAAGGAGGCGAGGCCCCACATGTCAGCTCTACTGAGCTTTAGTGTCCTTGGAGCACAGTGCTGGCCCAGACCACATGGCAAGGCCTTCCAGTCCTCTCTCATTTGCATCAGTCTGAGATCTCATTTGCATAAGCAAACGCCAGAGAGTCCACAGCCCTGCTGCAGAAGTATAGCTTGCTGGCTGTGGCCTCCTGCACCAGCCACAGTAACGTAGCTAGGAGTGCTGAGGTGGCTGTGGACATTGGCAAATGTGCCTGAAATCCCACTTGGATTCTAAACAAAATTAAGCCAGACTTCATAAGGCAGCTCTTCAGCACCAAAGCGTCACAGAAGGCCAAGCATCCTTGCACTCCAAAGTCCAGCACTCCACTTAAAACTGCAGAGAACCCCTGTCCCAAATAACATTCAACGACACTGTTAGGCTGTTTGTGGGTCTTCACATCTTAAAAGATATGTACCCCAAGGAAGGAGAAGAGTCAGAGGAGATTTTCTGCATGAATTAACAAAACACACCATACTACCCACTGTCACATAAAAATAAAATATTGTTAGCATCAGTGGCTGGAAGTTGCATTCCACAGACACTTACAGAAAACCCAACAGTGTCCCAGAAGCTTTGCAGGAGGCTTCTGCTGGCCTCCTTGTCACCATCAGCTTCACTCTTCCCCTTCTCCCTTCAGTCTTAAGAGTCATATGTAACAGTCTTGTGTTTGTTATACTAACAGGTTCACAAATAATCAGGAATTAAGGAAAGAGAGAAGGGAAGAGTAATGTAAATGACACACAGCACAAAGGAGTGAAGAAAGGATTTTGGTCAAAAACAACAAATTCTGCAGAAGAGGAACCTAAGAAAAAAATAGGGGACTGCCATTTGTGGAGGACAAAGGTGACAGGAAAAAAGAAAGTAAGCTCAGTATGCCGGTCCAACTGGCCAAGACTTAGGCAAGCTGTTCACAATCTAAAGAGGCCCTTTAAGGCCCTCTGCAGCAGTCCCCGCAGGACCTGGGGGCAGAGCCTCCTCCAACTGTCACAACAGATGAGCTTCCGTCCACTTCCGCTGAGCCTCTCCAGGGACAAGGACGTCCCGCCAGGCAGCTCCACTGACCTTCACAGCTCTGCACATCTATTCCTTCCCGCTCCAAGGGAACAAAGGTGGTAGAAAGGCACGTGCCTTCTGCGCACTGATTCCAAAAGCTGTCCCCATGCCGTCAGAGACACACAGACTTGAATGTGGTCCTCCCTGACCTCACCAGGACTCCACTAAAGCTGGCCAGCTCCAACATGTGACCTCCCAAGCCTGGGCTGAGTCACTGTCTCCATAGATTCTGCGGCACATAACTGGGACAAGGCACAGGGTCATGAGAAACATCCTAAAAGAGTCCATGGGTTGATGAGAGGAAGGTAGGAAGATAGGGTCGGCTCATTCAGAGTTCTAGGACATCAGGTCCAATCGGTGCCCTCGCAGGACTAGAGAAATATGCTCTTCCATTTAGCAGGCCCATTCTGAGAACAATGTGCTATGGATCAACTGTGTACCTGGTCTGGAGACGCGTGAACATCTCAAGGTCATTGCTATGACCTCATTGAGAACTTAGCTGTAACAGTACGAATGCAAGGCAGAGGAAAAGCAGTACAGGCCAAAGATGTAGCACACGGTGAGCAGAAACTCTCTGAACATCGAGCAAGACTTCTGGAGACATCTGAAGGCTGAATCAGAATCCCGTTCCCCAAAACAATCTAGTTGTTTTTTTTTTTTTAATTCAAGAAAACTCTAATCCAGGCAATATTACAGCTCATAAAATCTACCCTCAAAATACTAAGTCTCATTAGGATATCTGTGATAGAAAAGATGACCTAAAATCTATCATCAGTCACATATAAATAAAGGTGTCATCATTTTTCAGGCCATTAAGTCGGCTGTCTTTATCTCTCTAGACTAAAGAGACACAAGATTACTGTCATGGAAAGTACAATAAAAACTCACCTAACATGTTCTAAAAGGTTCATAAAATTACCTGATAAATGCAGCCAATGCTTCTATAAATTAAGCAACTACATTAACAACTCTTTTTTTTTTAACAAAGATGCTTGTGATTAAAGGAAGAAAAAAAAATCTTCTCCTAAATTATGAAATTTAAAAAGTTTAAGTCAGTGAATATATCCTAGGGATAAAATAAAATGGGCAACAAATTCCCATATCTTAAAATTAATGACATTCTCTGTATTCTTCTACCTCATAGTCAATTAATTAGGGGCTTTGGACAGAAAGGTAATTTTCTTCTCCATGCCCAGGACTTCAAGGTGAGCTGCTAATAACTTGAAGTATGTGGCTTGCTTAAGATTAATGGCACGTGGCGAGGGGCATTGTAATTTAGAACTGTTGACCTCGGGAAAACAAATGGGCGGAGGGATGCGCTGGACCTAGGCTGCTGTGGCTCACAGCTAAGAGGAAAAGTCTATCGACCGCCACATTCCCAGCCTCAGGCCTCCTATCTGAAGGGCTGACACAGCAGCCTGAAAGGAAACACAGCCAGGTCCACACAGCACATTTCAAGGGCTCAAATAAAGACCCAACTCATAGCTCCAGTTCCTTGCAAAAGGGACAGCCACAGTCCTTCCATGTCAGGATACTCAGCTTGCAGAATGCCCAAGGCCCTTTCCTCTGCTTCTCCTTTCTCTGGGTCATACACTTCCAGTCACGCTACGGGAGGTCAAATGTATTTTGGGTAACCACGTGGTTGTTTCTGTGCCATCCCAGAGAGGAATCATGTATCATTTGCCCAGAACGTGACGAGGGGATAGAGAGGACTCTTGGGCACAAAATCATGTTCATTTCTCCCTGTGTTGGAAGCCCTTTTCTTCCTCAAAACCATGGGACTAAGATGAGTCTGGATCAGGGGAAAAAACTCCTTCTCTGAATTGCAGGAGCAGAGACCCTGGCCAAGCTGCTTCCCAGCCAAACGTTCTGCTGGGCCTTGCTCTACTGTTGCATTAACACTGGATGCCAGTGCAAAAGTGAAGGCCAGGGCCTGCTGTTCTGAGCTCTCAACTGGGGCCAGGAACATCACCAACTCACAGGGACAGGACACAGTGGTGGTAGAGGAGTGGGGTGTTGTTTTGGGGTAGTAACAACAGGGGGAAAGAAATCTGGCATTTAGTGTGAACATGAAGAATTGCCCCTCCACCAGCCAATTAAGCACTCTATTTAAAAAGATTGATCTTGCATCCCCATATCCAGTAATCTGAACAACTAATCTGAAGATAATAATAACCACTGTTGAATTCCTATCATCTTGTTTAGTGAAATTCTGTACTATTTCTATTTTTTTTTATTTTTCTACTCCCTTAAGTATATATATAATGCTGATCTCATTCATTCATTCATCTTGTTTGACAGGAAAAAAAAAAAACAGTGACTCAGAGAAGTTGTGCCTATTCAGAAAAGTCAAGCATTGTTGCCAAGTTTACTGGATTGGTTCCGAAGCAGAGCTGGGACCAGTAGCAGTGAACCTACGGCAATGCCTCACAGCAGGCAGTTTATGTCACTGAAAGTTCTAAAAGGTCCGCTCTCCCTGGCTGGGGCAAAAGGCTGGCATTCTGGCAACTTCTCTTGATTCTATAAGCAAAGATGGAAGCACCAGTAAGAGAAGGTGTAGGGAAGATTTCTGCAACTGGGCTGAGATCCAGCAGGATGACATGTGGGGAGACTTGGGGCTCCTAGGAGGGTGGGAAAGAGGGAAGTGCATAGCCTGGTCCCCCGGGTAAGGCAGGGATGTGTGTGCCCAGCTCTGAATTCCCTGACACACAGAAGAAGGTGACATGAAGCTGCCCTTTTCACCTGTCTTTGTAGGTGTCAGTCCTCCTGCCTACCATGTCCTCTCCCATTGGCCCAGCACCTGCTCTCACCTGGCTCTCCCTACCTGATGGCAAGTCTCCAGGGAAGGACCACCTCCTGCTTGGCCCCCAATGCTGGGTGAGGCACCCCCCCCCCCGCCCCGTGTGCTGCACAGTCCCACTAACTGTTCTCTAGGCTGGCCCTGAGGCCATGCAGTCTGCATGGTATCACCCGCAGCTCCAACACTGTCTCTAACATACTGAGGGTCAGACACATGGCCAGCTTCTTAAAAAGCAAATTAACTAAAAAAAAAAAAAAAAAGCAAATTAATTAATGTCATTACCCAAGCAAACACTTCCAAAGCTCACAAGGTGCAGTACACTGCTCACTTGTAACTCGTTCCTATACCCCCCATACTGCTCCCTGGGATTACCTTCTTAGCCCTCTGACACAGCTTTAGCCCTATGACTGACTTAAGTATGTACATATGCATGCATGTATGTATGTATTTGTGCATGTATGTATTTTGGGCCACCAGAGGTAAGCAGAAGTGACATGCGCCCTTCAAAGCTGGGGCTTCACAGACCATCATGGACTCTACCTTCTTCCTTCAGTCACCAGGTCAGCAACCACTCAGAAAAGGAAATTTCCTACAGTCCAGAACATTTTAGGATAAAGAGGTGTGGAACAGAGCCACAGCTGGCTCACAAAGGTCATATAGCCACATAAGTTTGAGTTAACATGTTTTTGAAAGGTGGACTCCAGCCATTCCTTAAGGTACCCCACGAGATTTTTCCTTCCCAGTATTTGCACTAACAGACACTGCAGGACCCTGGGATCTACTTGCTGCTGCAGCATAACCTAGCAAAAGCTGATTGGGACAAGTTTCCACTGCTCAGGATCAGAAACAAAGCTATCCCCACAGCAAACCAGGCCCCATGTCTTCTGACCCCTTATTCTTTCTCTAACCTCCTTTATCAGCCACTCTTCTCTCCCATCACTCTGTCCTAGCTGTACAGGCTCAAAGTCTGGCTACTTCTCTAACATGCCAAGAAAAACTCTGCCTCTGGACCTGATGTTTTTTTTCTTCCCTTTGCTGAGAAGGTGTCTGAGGAGCGAGGTCTTCCCTAATGCCCTAAATGTGCAGCCGCTTCTATTGTCTTCCTTTTCTTTCTCTTGCTTGTTTCACTGGTACCTAACACTATATCACACATGAATACAACTGTTTCTTGTCCATCTCTCCCACCAGAAGGCAAGCTCCATGGTCAGGAAGTACATCTGTTGTTTCCCTGAATCTTCAGGACAGACCCTGGCACACTACAGATGCTTGACACACATTTGTTGGTTAATTCAAGAAAGACTATTTTCTTGCTCGGTACTTTCCAAACTGGCCTGAGCAAGATTTTCTCCTTTTCTACATGCTGGTTTTTTGTTTTTTGTTTTTTGTTTTTTGTCTTTTTTTGAGGCAAGGTCTCACGATGCAGCTCAGGCTGGCCTTCAGCTCACTTTGTAGCTCAGGCTGGTCTCGAACTCACAACAATCCTCCTGCCTCAGCCTCCCGAGTGCTGGGATTACAGGCCTGCGCCACCACGCCCGGCTTCTACATGCTGTTTTTAAAGTCTACCCACTCCTCCATCATGGAAGTGGATGTACCTTCACAGAATAGTCTGGAAGTGATATCCAGTAAAGCTAAGTTATTAAGGGCTGTGCACTCTTCCGTGTTCTGTTGGGTGTTTGCTCTTAGGGCCCAATGGTTAGAACCCAAATATCCTGGATGGCGAGACCACATGGAAAGGTCACATGTACCGCTGCAGCTAATAGCCCAGCTGAGCTTGCAAGGTCTCCACATGAGTGAAGTCACCTCCAGATAACTCCAATCCCCGACATCACGTTCTCTCCCATCTTTAACTTTGTTTTGTACTTTAGGGAAGGGCCTACAGGGTGTTCCGAGTCTCACTACTAGATCGCACTCATAGTGATCCGCCTATTTACAGCCTCCCAAGAGCTGGGATTACAGGCAGCCACCACCATGCCTGGACTCAATTGCTATCTCAGCGGTTTATGTCATTGAAAGTTTGGGGTGGAGCCAGCATGGCAGGCTCAGGGATTTAACCTTTGGCCCTGCGCCTGCTTACAGGTGCTTTAATCTACTGAGCTATTTGGCTGGCCCCCATCCTCATCTTTTCAGATGAGATCTAACAGACACAAGTCATTCTACTACATCCGAATTTCTCACTCCACAATCTCTGAGCATGACAGAATGGTTGTTTTTGCCAGGAAGTTTTTGAATATGTTTTTACTAAACAATAATAACAGAAACAATCTCTATCCCTAACACGGCCTTAGTAGACAATAAATATCTTTGGGGAAAGACTAGCTCTGGCCCAATGTTCTCATCTTCAGATTCAGACTAAATTCCATCTTTTGTGGATCTTCCCCAAGCCTTAGGGAAGAGCTCTCCTATGACCTGAGCCCTTCTGTGGCTCCTGGGGTCCCCTGCATCTCCGTAATGACCACAATCAAGAATGGGACCAAAATGCAAGACAGCAAAGCTCCACACTCATGGCTGGGAAGGAGTCAAGGCTCACCATGGTCACTCTCTAAGGAGCCATAGTGCAAAGAGTTGGAAACCTAACAAGGTGGGCTTGTCTCAGCCTTAGCTACAGTGCCTTAGGGAATCTCAAAAGACAGCAACAACCTAAGATTAATGTTTCTCATCTTGTGACATCGTGCAGATTGTCTACCTAAGCCAGCAAGGATCATTTCAAATGCAATGAAAGTGGAAGCAAAAGCACAGGCTTCCTCTGAGTCCTTGGGCTGAAACTTTGCCATCAATAACTCTGCGAATTGCTCCTAGGCCCCACTCTGTCAGCGCACATATATTCAATGTACTGTTTCATGTGCAAAAGCAAAAGAAGGTTTACTATGAAACAAAAGAGAGCAGAGCTTCAATGTCCCTTGCTTCTATAAATCACACACACCCCCACCATCAATAATAAAATCAAATTGCTAGCTTCCATTCTGGGACTGTACTTCTCACCAGTGTCCATCCGATGTGAGGGTCTCAGAAATGCTACATTACTGGGTCCACGGAATAGCCTGAGCACAAGTATTCTTAAGAGCTCCCACATATTCTACAGTGCAGGCCACATAGGGAGCCTCAGCCAGAAAAGAATGACTCATCTTCGTATTCGCTCCATACAAAATGATATTACACAGTCATCATCCTGTGAAGAGCCGATCAGCAAGCATTTTGCCCAAAGCTAAAAGAAAGAAACAAGATTATACAGTATGTCAGGCAGTTAATTAAAACCATCATTAAAATAATAATTCTGTGATTTTTCTGAATTGTGTGATGGTTGTGGTATGTCTGTTCTGTAAATGACACTTTTAGATGAAATCATGTGTTGTGATTTCCTTTCTGTTCATAATTTTGTGTTCTTTTGTGTGTGTGTGTGTGTGTGTGTGTGTGTGTGTTCTTTTCATAAAGTATATCTCCCACAACTTGAGTCTTCGCCAGGGAAAACAGTAAATTTTTATTGTTTTGTTTAAAAAAAAAAAAAAAGGGTTGTTTCCACTGTTAGGATTTAAAAAAAAGAAAACTGTGGGTACCAAATTCAAACTAAGCCCAAGAAGAAAACTGTGGGTACCAAATTCAAACTAAGCCCAAGGGGATTACATTATAATCAACCATCAGGATTTAAAAAAAAGAAAACTGTGGGTACCAAATTCAAACTAAGCCCAAGGGGATTACATTACAATCAACCATCATGAGCACCAAGCCCATGGGAAGTTGATGGTGCTCTCATGTTTGCTTCCGTACCCATCCCCCGGCACTCACCTGCACAGCGGAGGCACTGGACAGAGATTTATAGAGTGTGTTTTCCTTCATTTCTTCTATGATTCTTTCTTTAAAAATGTATTTGGTACAGGGTCTCACTATGCAGCTCAGACTTGTAGTGATCCTCTTGTCGTCAGCGTCCCCAGCACTGGGATGACAGGCATGTGCTGCCACACCCAGTCTCAGTAGCTGGCTAAGCATACCTAGGGGTGGGGCTGAGGCAGCCTGTGGTACCAGGGATCGAACCTCAGTCCCTGTGCTTGCCTGAGCAGCACTTAGTCCACTGAGCTACCTCACCGGCCCGCTTCTATAATTCTTTCACTCAGTACATTTCAGTTGTGCATAAAATGAGTAGAAAAATGTTGTTATGTGAAAATTTGGCTGTTTTGGGGGGTGCATATATGTGTGTATGTGCCCATGTGGTGTGCGTGTGTGTATGTGTGTGTGTGTATGTGTGTGTGTTTATGCATTTGTGCATCTGAGAGCTGAACCCAGGGTGTGCTCACTGGCTATCCCCAGCCATTTATCTATCCATTTATCTATCTATCTATTTATTTATTTATTTTGGCAGAACCAGGGATTGAACTCATGCCCTTGTGTTTGCTAGGCAAGCACTTATTCTACTGAGCTATCTCCGCAGCCCCCCCAAGCCATTTATTTTGAGAGGGGGGTCTTCTAAATTGCAAAGCTGGGCTTACACTAGGACTCTCCTGCCTCAAACCCTCAGAATTAAAGTTTTGGTTTGGTTTGGTTTCCTAAACTGCACCCCACATTATAGTCCCTTTAAACAGATCCTTTCAAAGGCTCTATAGCACCATAAATGATATGATATTCATGAGACAGGATGCAAAAGTGAACATACCAAGTAACGGCAACTAAATTAGAACAAAATTTGCATGGAGCAAAGAAAAAGATCTACAAGGAAAGAAAAAAACATGTTAATAGTGGTTATGTTCAGTATAAAACTATGTTTTATTTTGGTTTTTTTTCTGCTTTCTGTTTCCTATTTTCCAAATTCTCTTGAATGATCGTGTACTGCTTCCCTGATGGTTGAATCAGGATCCCAACAAGAAATAAAGTACAGGGGCAAACAAGGACACCCTGAAGAGTGTTTGGTCCGAAGGGGGCCAAACTTGAGGGGCAGACAGAGCGTCTGTCACCTGAGACAGCACAGTGGGGTGACCCACATCACCTCCCCCCATATCCCACTGGCCAGAGAAAGTCAGACAGCCACACCTCACGTCAGAGGTACAGGAAGTGTGGTTTCACGCGGCTGCGGTAGGAGAGAAGGACCTCTGTATCGGTAGTGACCCACAAAGAGCTGTAAGCAGCACAGGGTCAAAAGCGCTTTCTGGAGGGAACAAATGGGAATCACTCCCCCAAAAGGAAGCCCCCCTCTGTACTATCGCAGACAGCTCAGGCATGGGAGTGGGGGCCATCAGGTGGGAACAAGACCACTGGCCAAACGGCGCTGCTCTGGAACACCGCTGGTGGCCATGAAGTCCCCACAGGCCAGCTGAGCACTCACACTGCTCCTAGAACTGAAGAGGTAAGGTATTTAAGTAAGCAGAGAAGCTGGCTTGTCCTGGAAAGAAGGTGCCTGGCACGATCCCGATCCCGACGGGGCTGGGCTGGCTGCAGGAAGCCGTTCTGACAACTCACGGTGGGGTCCTTTTATCCCACCTTTATTCTATGACAGGCAATGAACTCCAGGATATTGTTCAAAGGGAATCGATACTGAAAACATTTTCAAGTCAGTTTGGAACAAAATTTCCACAGAAGGTAATAAAACAGCTCACAAAAGGAACTAAATTAACAGGTATGGGGATTCGGCTACACCCAGGCTGACCTCATGGCTGCTGCTGGGAAATACACCCCCTACAGTGGCCAAATAAAAGGCCACAGAAATACCGAGCCAGGGAGCTCCTCATACCTCCCTAGCCCACGCCAGAGAATCACAAAGCCCTAAGGACACAGACTGTGGGAACCCAGGTCAGAGAAGACAGACAGCACAGGAGAAGGGCAATCTCTCCGCTTCAGCACCAGGAAGCTGCTGTGCCTCCCACCTCGAGGGGCAATTTCCTTCTAAAGTAGCGCTGCTCCTTTTAAAATTATATGTTGCTTCTCTCTCTTCTCTAAGAACTCTGGATGTAATGATTACAAGGAAGCTTCTGGCCAAAATGCATCTCTCCACCAAGATTTCTCCCCCTTTCTCTTCTCTGTTCCCCCCAAAGCCTTATCTTTGTTCGGCATATCATCCCTCCCTCCAGGAGGAAGTGGTTCAAACGCAGGGGCTTCGCCAAGCATTGTGTGTACCTTCCTTCCCCCTTAAATTCATATGTTCAAGCAGTGTGATGGTACTGAAGATAGGACATCTGGGGAGAGAGGCCAGGTTAAACAGGATTGTAAGTGTGTGACCCAAATAAATCCAGTGGCAGAGGAAAGGTGGGGCAAGACCGCAGTAAATACATGGCTATGTACAAATGAGAGACAGACAGACAGATAGGCATAGAGAGAGAGACAGAGAGAGAGAGACAGACAGACACAGAGTCAGAGACACAGAAAGAAACAGAGAGAGAAAGAAAGGGACACAGAGAGAGACAGAGACAGAGAGAGAAAGAGACAGAGACAGAGAGAGACAGAGACAGAGAAAGAGATAGAGAAAGAGCATTTTCATCAGAAATACATTATGAGGTCATCTTTATATTGGACTTTTAGCATCCAGAACTCAAGGGCAAAAATTTTCCACTTGCCTAGGACTCCTGCTCTGCAATAGTTCACTGTCATGGTTCAAACAGGTTAACACGAGTGTTAGTACACTGCTGCATACACAAATCATCCCCAAACCTGGTGGCTTAAAATAGTAAAGATCATTCCTTACTTCCTGTGACTTCTGTGGATTAGGAATTGGGAAGGGCTTACCTGAGCAGTTTCCACACGGGGGGGGGGGGGGTCTTATGTGGCTGCCGCTGGATCTCAGCTAGAAGCACCACCCCCACAATGCTAACCAGGGTTACGAAGGCTCCACTTCAGAAACGACTCTCTTGTATGGCCAGCGAGGTAGTACTGGCTGTTGGCTGCTGGCCACTTTCCACCATGAACCTCTCTCTCATGACACGGTAGATGGCTCCCTTAGATCAGAGGATCTCCCTCTCTAAAGACAGAGACCAAATCTCAGAAGTTGTGCTTCACCATTTCTGCTGGGAAGGACCAGGCCTGATGCCCTGGAAGAGGCTTCATAGGAACAGAATGGGCAAAAGGCAATGGAGGTCGTCTAGGAATCTACCTCTTGGGGAGTCAAGGAGACTACCCATCAGGCACTGTGGGTGTGGTCAGATCCAGCAGATACTCCAGTCCACACCCACCCCACCTCCAGGTGGGACAGGAAGCTCCAGCTGTAGATCTCAACCAATGATTTCTAAGCATGCATATCTCAATGTCCAACTCCTTTGCCCTTTGAGTAGAGAAATTCTGCAGTGTCTAGACTACATTGCCTTTCAAAGTTTCCCAGAAAATTATAACCCTATTGCCCCCAGTGGCTCTTGGGTTGATGATCAACCTTTATTGGGTGCCTGCTCGCTTCCATCTCAGTTTCCCACTTCCCTACACAAATTTCCTGGGTTCACCTTGTAAATACATTGCATTCAGACCCCAACTCAGGGCCTGCTGCTAGGTAACCAGCCCAACATGATATGTGGCTTGAGAAGATTCTTGAATTCACAGAGCCTTTTTCCTTTTTCAAGCTGGGAAACGTAACAAAGGTACTTAAACCAATCTATTAAGTTTCCAACCAAAAACAAAACACCCAAGATACAGACTAATATTAGCATGGAGCTCCGGCCAAATAGCTCAGCAGATTAAAGTGTCTGCTTAGGCAGACTCAGGAGCTGGTGGTTTGATCCCCAGGCCTGCTGTGCCTGCCCCGCCCTTGGAGTATGCTGAGACATGGATTGAGACTGGGCATGGTGGTGCACACCTGTAATCCCAGCACTTGGGAGGCTGTAAACAGGAGGATCACTACGAGTCCCATCTATAGCGCGACCCTATAGACCCTGTAGACCCTGTCCTAAAATACAAATACTAATATTAATACCAATAACATGTTCCTAAACAGAATACTGTGTTTGGTCAAACCTAAGTCTAGAAGGCCAAGAACACATGAAAAACAGGATTTATAGGTTAGAGTGAGATCCTTTGATCCAGGTGAGCCAACTACCAGGCCACGAGAAAGGTCCGCGGTGGAGAGTGGCCACTGCCAACAGCCAGCACTAAGTACCACCTTGCTGACCACACCAGAGAGCCACTTCTGAAGTGGATCCTTCACAACTCTAGTTAGCACTTTTGGGGGTGGCGCTTCCAGCTGAGATCCAATGTCACTCATAGAGTACATGTCACTCTATGTATTTTTAAATTATAATACCTAAAAGTTCTGGAAGTAATCTGTTCCCAAAACAAACAAACTTTTTCAGCTTTCACACTTGTCTCAGAAGTTCCCTTCTCACAAATGATCTTCCCCAACTGCCCTGTCATCACTGCCTGAATGCTCAGACCCGCGGAAGGCCAGGAGACCGCAGAATGGATATGAAAGGTGGAGGCCATGAGCCTAAGGCTCTGGCATCTCGGACACACAATCTCACCACAAGGTAGCTTTCCCCCTCACAGCTTCACTTTTCTGGCTCATGCTAAGGGCGAGGAAACCCTCGACGCCATATCTGATGTTATTTTTAAGTGGATAAATGCCCCCGCATTCGTCTTCATTTCCCAACCTCCCTTGTCATCAGACTAAAGCCACATAACTGCTTCCAGCCAAAGGATAAGAAAAGCTATGTGTGGTCCCTTCCGAGCGGAGGCAGGTAGAACCAGAGTCCATCTTCACCCGCTTTCCTTTCTGCAGCAACCGGAGGCCACGGGGTAAGAGGAGAGAGCCCAGGTGCAGGTGGCCTGCAACCCTGACTGAAAATGGTGTGGGCGCAACTGGGGACAGACCAACCTTTGCAAGTCCGGCTGTGAGATTTCTAGGTAGCACAGTGGGATGTAGCCTGCCTATAAAGCCACCTACTCAAAGTCCCTAGAAGAAGGACTTTGAAGAGAAGAAGTTTCAGCTTCAGCTTGCAAAAATAAATGTCTAGAATTGAATTCTATTGTTTTCCTAGTAGTTATTTCCACAATGGCTGGTGACAATGGTTGTTTATTTATAATTCTAATACAGGACTTCTACTTAAATAATGTTATTGAAGTTTTAAAAGTCAGTTTGTAGAAAAATAGTAACTACGATACAAGTAATGCCTGAAATACATGAAACAGCACCAGCCTCACAAAGGCAGAGGCACTGCGGACTGGCGGGCTCTTTTCTTTGATGAGGGTGAACTGTGCATCTGAGACCTGGATTTTTCAGTGTAGCTATACAACATTATACTACATCATCTCAAAATCAGGTTGGACCAATTCTTACTTGGCCACTCTCCACAGGGCAGACTGAGCCCACATGCCCAGAGGGTAGGTCCAAGTGGAGGTGCTCAGACAGAGGTTGTGGTCCTGGGACAAGCGTCCCAGGAAGAGGAAAGATGAAGTAGGGATATTGTGCCTGAAGCAGTGGAAATAATCAGCATTCTAGGCTAAAAGAAAGTAAGGGGCATGTGGACCACAGAATAAACTGTCTGACAAATTACACAACTTAAAGATAGAAGTTCCTAGGTACAAGAGCTCCAGGTTCAAATGTGATTCCCTCACTGGATCTCAGACACATTATTTAACCTCCACGAACCTTGGACTCTTATTTGTGAGACGTGAGTACTAGGGGAACTGCCCACACCAGGTCATCACGAGTACTCATTCAGTTATTATATTTGAATGCTTAATGAGTTCCCTCCACATGGCAAATACTAGATTTTTCTTTCTTTCAATATGTACCTACTAGGATCTTAGCAGCAGTTGCTTGAATCTGAATGAAAGAAAATAATGAACTGATGGAGAAATAGCATGCAAACGAGCTAGCTGGATTAAAAGAATCATTTTGTTCATTCATTCTGGCGGGTTCGAAAGTATCTACACACTCCCTGGCAATCGTATGCTGATACAAACACCCCTATTTTGCAGCTAAGATGCCTGGACTAGGTGTAAATTGCAGTGTGTGATTGTAGCATACCATATCACTTAGCCTCTAATTTTTCACTGGCCGAATATCCATGCTGCACAAAAGGGCAGCTCGGAAAGATTTTTATATCCCATTTCTCTTTATTGGAAGAAGTGTACCAGCCAAATCTCAGAAGAAAAGGTTAGATATTATTCTACAGAAGTTTTTCAGACTGCAAGTAGCAACCCTATATTAGACAATAAAAAAAGCTAATTCAGTGGGTTGGAACTTCCATATTTCAAATAAAAATGGAATAAAAATATCATGCAACATATATCAGGAAAAACAGTTATTATACTCATACACACCAGCTTCTTACATAAATGTTCCTTAGTACGGATCCTGGTAAAAAGTTGAAAAGAGGGATGATAGCTCCTTTAAGGGTTTTATTAGTCATTATATATTTACTTGTTTATTTAGCATCTATGCATCCTGTCCTCTTCCCAAATCAAATTCTGTGAAGCCATGTTTGTCTCGTTCACCATCCGTAAGCCATTGGATGGTGTTCACAGCACAGATACTCAAAGAACTGTACGGGCACAGTGCCTGTGTGGCAGATAATAAATGTGGAGCAAATAAGTGAGGCTCAGTTATTCTACAACTCCCATGAACCTCCAGGCAGTCTATTTCTCAGGTAATGTATTTATTTTGGCCGCAAAATGAATAGGCATGCATTCCTCCTTCCCTAATTGTTTCCTTTCGCTGTCTTCAACTAAGGGACTTAGGCAGGCCGCTGATACTGCTGTGTTACTCTATCGTAACAGCTGTTATACAGTTGTTACAGTGTGGATCGAGAATGTCCCCAAAAGTCTCATGTGTTCAGAGGTGACATTTAGAAGGTAACTGGGTGGCTCACAGGGACACTAGCAGTCTCAGTGGATTGATCTGTGGGCAAACTCACAGCTGAACACACTGCTAGGATGAGGGGTCTGGTGGGATGAAGTGACTCACTGGGCTGTGGCCTGAAAGGGTAACCTCCCTCCCTGGTTCCTCCTCCCTTCCTTCACTGCTTCCAGGCCACTGTAGAGTGAGCTGCTTTCCTACTTCAAGAAAAGTGAGTGGCTACGTCCTAGGAGCCAGCCAACTATAAACTGAATCCTCTAAAAATGGCAAGCCAAAATAACTCTTCCCTCCTTCAAGTTGTGGGTCCTGGGATTCTGCCCTAGTGGTGAGGAAAATAACTAAGACAGCACCTTTACCCTTCTTTAGTAAAAACAATACTGTCCTCTCATTAAAGATGTCGACTCGCAAGGCCAGAATAGCAGCTTCTCATCCAAGGTCTCAGAGCTGCCAAGTGTCTCTATAATCGGATGGCTTCTGCCCTACGTGGTCTGTGGGTCCTTAATACAAAGGAATCCAACTGCATTCTCCCCTGAAAGCACAGTCTGAGTATGATAGTGCACTCCCAGGGTCCTGGATTCCCACCTGTGCCACAAGGTCACCTTATCTTAGAGAAACTTGGAGAAATTTCCTTCCAAAAAGACATCTCGTTACTTTCCCATGATTCATGAGGCAGAAGGGCAGACTCCAGCAACCTGCTCCTTGCAGCAAATAAAGCACTGGGTCACACAACCACAGTTTTTCTAACGCTGAGAAATTGTTTCAGTAAAATAAATCAGAAGTTACTTAAAATGTCTATAAATGCCTCTTTAAAATAACCTCATGTGTTCTTGTCCCATAAACATTATCGAAGTTGAAGGAAAGACAGCAAAACCATACTCTAAAGTTTGGTTCTTCTGTGGCTGGCCCCCTTCCTGTGCCTGGAATGATCCACATCTTGGCTAGTTTGTCTATTTCCTGCCCCACAGCTCCCTGGGCTGCCATGTGCAAGGGATTAAGTTCTGAAAAACAAAGTTCATTAATCCTTAACAAATATTTGAAAACCCTACTATGTACTAGACTGCATGAGACCAGGCTTCATATGAACTTAATCAGGGAAGGCTTTTAAAAGAAGGCCGACTCTCCAATGCTTTTCAAGTGAGCACCATTTAAAGTCCTACCAACTTAGAGAATCTGTCAACATAAGAGCACAAGCCCTATGACCTAAACATCCTGGGTGTGGCACTGAATACAAACCAAGCGACAGAATGATGGCCTCTCTGCTGATGTAAGAATGTGTCACTCAACATCATTGAGGTCTGAAGTATTAACCACTACATGGGGCCTACAGGACACATGTGGCACAAATGGAGAAACAGAGGGTCCCTCTTGTTCTCCGGTAGCTCAATGTTCAGAGCAAAACCCAAGGGCATAAAAAGCCAAAGCTAAATATCCCACAGGATCACAGCAACACAAACACATCTCTCAACCAACCATCCAAGAGGCTACTGAGAAGAGGAACATGTATGAAGGGCCCGTGAACAACACCAGGAACAGGAACAGCTCTCAGAAGGTTAACCCAGGGATACAGGAGCAACAACAGGGAGCAGGACAGACGTATGACCTTTTGGGGAATCAGGGCTTCTTCCTCGAGGTGGGAGAGGATAGAACTAGAGTCCAGAAAAGGCTGAAGATGGCTTTTTGTATGCCCTCCTGGCTCCTCAAGATGCCAGAAGAACACCTAGTGTGCCGCAGACAACAGAATAATATGCCTACCAAGCACAAGGGACAAGCAGGGCCCAGGGACATGGACAGGCCATCTTTTCAGCATTATCTCAACAAAACATCCTTCTTAATAGGGGCCCCTTCTCCCCCCCCAAATCGCCTTGCTCACTATCCTCATGCTGACAAAGCAAGACAATGTGTACACAAATTTGGCTGAGACATCAGAACAAATACCCAGGAGAATGGCCAAGAATTCCAAGGTCCAGAGAATAGGAGAACATAAAGTGGCCTAAAGCATCAATTTATGTTCAGGAGTTTATTTACCCACCCCTCCTTTCTCCCTCCTTCCTCCATCCACTCACCTACCACTTCATCCATCTACCCATCTGTGTGTTCATTCACTATCTAATTATCCATACATCCCCCCATCCAACCGCCCATCCCCCCATCAGGCCCTACTCCGCAATTCTGCGGCTGCCCCACAAGCTACTTTTGCTTAGAATACTCCCCAGTCCACCTGGCTGGACCATAATTAGCAGTTTGTTTGGCCTTCTACTATCCTCATTTTAATATATGATTGATACCTTCCCCAGATGAGGTGATCAAGGCTCGACCATATAAGATATTAAATTGCAGCACTTATAATGATAGAAAAATCAACATTAACAGTTATTTATTGAGAATTTGCCCTGGTTACTTGGCCAGTCCTGAGCATGGCTCCCGGAAGCACAGTACCTTCATAGTCTTAAACTACACAGCCACACAGAGCAGAAAAAGAAGGGCCAAGGCACAGAGGGAAGCCCTCAGGAGGAGTCCCCCGGGATTCATCATTCCTGGCCTCCTGCTGCCTCTGGAATAAGACGACCCTTATCTGCTTGTCATTCTCATTATATTTCTCTTCAAATTCTTCAAACTATTTCCTAAGAGCTTAGACCTGTAACTTCTACAGCAGAAACTAAAAGGAAAAGCACAGAAAAATGACAAGTTCAGGTCCCTATAGGCAAACAGCATCTGAACTCATGGAGTTACAAGCGCTTTTCATGTTTCTCTTTTTCTCCTTGGACGTGTTTTGTTATTGCTGTTGTTGTTTTGGTGGTCTGGGTTTTTTTTTTTCCCCTAGAGAGGAAAGTAAATACCCAAAACTGAACTTCCTCAAAGGTCAAGTCCGCTTGTGTGGTGTGTGTGTGTGTGTGTGTGTGTGTGTGTGTGTGTGTGTGTGAGAGAGAGAGAGAGAGAGAGAGAGAGAGAGAGAGACAGAGACAGAGAAAGAGACAGAGAGAGAGAGACAGAGAGAGACAGAGACAGAGACAGAGACAGAGACACAGAGATAGAATCCTTAATGAAAACCTGTTCGTTACTAAAACAATGTGAAGTCCTGCACCCACTCAAAAGCCAGGCACCAGCCCCCTTTATTAGATGCCCAGTGACCCCCCAGAGAACAGTAGGGCTACTAGGATACCCCATGGACCCCACAAATTCAGTAGGTCTGGAACCAAGCTCGACACACTTGCTCTAGAAGCCACTCAGTCACAGGTGGCCCTGCCCTGGGCTCACATACCACAGGGAAACCCTCCCTGTCTCCCTCCCTCCCTTCAGCCTTCCTCCACCCACAGGCTCAGAGGTAGCACAGGCTGCACCTCCAGGCAACCGGGCCCTGCAATGACCCACTTTCCTCCCTACCCACGCTCCACACTGGGCACCTGGAATCCTGCAGTCTCCCGACTCGAAGGCATAGGCCTGCTTGCAGCCTATGCCACAGCTTCCCAAGCTTCTCTGGTCCTCCAGGAGGCAGGAAATGCTATCCCCGTGGGTGGGCTTGGCCCAGGGCAGCCAAACCATGGCTTGCAGTGGCAGCATAGACCTGCAGGTGGGATGTCACTTATGTGTGTGCACAAGGCCCCTGGCCAGGCAGGTCACAACCAGGTGGACAGGCAGAGAAAAGGATACGGCAGCCATGTGCTGGGAGAGCAGTCTGGACCTCTGCACCTTCTCTAAGCCCACACACATTAGGGAAAGCCTGGGCCCCATCTACCTCTAAACCCCTCCCGGGCCCCCATTCTCCCAGTTCTCATTCACCACGAGATGATCTGGCTCTCCCGGGGTTTCTTGCTGCTCTAGTGACCCACACTGATTGGTACCTGAGTTGCCTTAAAACACAACGTGGGTCATTTCACCCTCAACCTCTAGCCCACCCAGGGCAAAAACTTCTCAGTGTGCATGGAAACACGCCCTGTCATCCACTGGCTCCCGCCCACCTCCACAGCCCCACTTCCTTCTTCTCTGTATCGATAAGCAAGTTAGACCACCCAGCCTTTGTCCCTCTTCCTGCACCCCTGAGGCAGGTCCAGGGTACCCCCTGGCCTCAGGGGCAAGCCCAATCAGTTCTGATTCAACAGTCACCATCTTTTTAAGGTCTCCAGCATCCCAGAACCCCTATAAAGACTCTTGACAAAGTGGCTCGCTCTGATCTTTCCAACCAAGGGACAATGAACGATGCTCCTGTCTGCTCTGAAGTCTGATTCCACGTCTGCCTGTCACTCTACATCACAAGCCCATCAAGAGCAGGCACAGATGTCACACTCAAAAGCTTCCAGATTTGGTGGCATTTTAAAGTTGCAAAAAAAAGGATGCCTGAACTGTAAAACCTAGGCAAATTTTCCAAAACCTAACAAAATTCAAAACCTTAAAATACTTTTGCTTCCAAGTATTTTGAAAAGGAAATATTCAGCCTGTAATCCTCACAGGAAAAGACCTCATAACTTCCCATTATCCTGATTTTGCAGATGAAAAAACAATCCCTTTAACAACACCATGACACGGATGCACCCATTTTACAGATAGTCAGAAAGCCCTGAAGGACAAAACTGCATGGTCTGAATGAAGAACTAGGAGTCGTGCGGTGGGGATTCGTAGCTGTACCTTCTCATCTAGCTCTTCCTTGGACATGTAGTTTCAGTTTTGGTAACCCTGCACTATTTGTGAAAAGTATGGGTTTTGCTGCACAAGAAGCCAATTAAAATCCAAGTGTATCACCAGCACTGTTTGCCAAGAGTGAGAGATTTCCCTCCTCTCTGGATCTGAAATACAGACAGGGAAAGGTCACCCAGCACAGCCCGGGCCTTGGTGACACCTGTGTCCAGCCCCACGCCAGGAGGGGCCCCGAGCCCAGCTGGGCAGCCCGGCGGCAGCCTCTGCTCTGCCTCTTGCTGCCACCCTGTGACGAAGCGCAGAATGGCAGGCAGGAAAAGCAGAGCAGAAGAGCAGGTGGGGACAGAGACCCCTGAGGGTGACACCAGCATAATCCTTCTGGGGTTCCCTCTGCATTTTCTAGGCACAGGCAAACCAGCAGGACCACCTATCTAGATGTGTTCCTGGCTCCCGAAGAAGCAGATCCCAGCTGTGAGTGAGAAAGCCATGTGGCCAGCGAGCTATGACCATCTCCAGAAGCCCGGAGAGCAACAGGGAGGAGGACACACCGTGAAGACCCCAAGAATGCCACTTCTTTTTGCCGCAGCGCTCAGACTCACGCACTCTCTTAGAGAACGCGTGTCAGAGCTCCCACTCAGGCTCGTGGTGCACGGCCAGATGGCACCATGAAGACCTCAGTAGCGCCTGTAGCCCGGCCATGAGCACTCCTCGGCCCCGCCTCTCCTGGCTTCACAAGAGCCTCAGTTACTTTGTCCATGGTTAAGACAAAATATCCCAACCCCAAAAGTTAAAGAAGGAAAGGTTTATTTCAATTTTCACAGTCATAGAGGTTTCAGCCCATAGTCAGCTGGGTCCAACATAAAGCGGCGTGGCAGAGGGGCAGGGGAGAAACAGTCTATGGGGTGGCAAGAGGAAGGCAGCAAGCAGCAGCTGCAGCAATCTCACTTTCTCTTTCATCCTATCCAGGCTCCAAGCCTTTAGGGTGGGGCCACCCATACCAGCATGGGGTTTCCTACTGCAAATACCCAGAACTATGATAAGTCAACTAGTGGACCAATCCACATAGCCTTCATCCCAGTATCACACCATTAACCTACATTCACACACCCTAAATTCAGCCACTTCCAGAAAGCGCCCCCTAGGATTGCATAAGGCTTTGGTGGGGACATCTAGTTACAAGCCATGATGGTAAGGACCCACGGAGTGTCCCCACTACCCTAGCAAGGGAGGTACATCTAGAAAGACATCCTCTAGCGAGGCCTGCATCATTCTGATCCCCCTGCAATGCTATTTCCCAAACAGCCTGAATCAAAGAGGCAGAGTCATGCTTTGGGGTTGGGCAGTCAGGAACACAAACCCCATGCCTGGTCCATCCCTGCGTGACCTGGGCTGGTCGGCCACTCCCTCTTAGCACTGCTCCTCTTCTCCATGATGGGAATTACCTACGAATTGCCATACCTTCTCTCCACACCCTGATGGTCCTGGGAAGGTTAAATAAGAAGAACGTGAGTCCTGGCACATGTGCTACTGTCATGATTACGTGTCGTGCTGGTTCAGGTTGAAGCTAATTAAGCCCCCTCCTCACCTCTTGGCTCTCTGAAGTCACTGTCTGGCTGCAGTGGTGAGGAACCTATGGCACGCGTGCCACAGTGGGCTGTTTGTAACATTGAAAGCTCTAAAAGTTTCACCAGCATTGGACTAGGGAGCTTGAACAAGTTACTCAGCTGCTTGTGCCTCGGTTTCCCCTCTGTGAAGCTAGCATGAGAGAGGCACAGCTATCTCAGAGAGTATGGGAGGCTCTCGAGAAATAACAGATGCTCAGGGCAGATCCTGCTGCACACTCCCGGCCCAATGTGCCTTCTACCAACACGGTACTCTGATAGAGAGAACTGACCCATCTGGAACATGAAGGATGGAGAGGGGACCAGAGTGGGATACACTTGTGACAGTCCCCTCCAATGGCCAGAGGACAGCCTCGGGCCAGGCTTCCTCAGCTCTCCTCATCAGAATTCCTCTGTAGGAGACCCAGCTCAAGCCCCCTGTCTGCTCCAGCAGGCTCCCACAGAGCACACAACGGGGATCTTCAGTTTGTCCTCAGCAGGAGGAAAGGAAACAGTCTCCCTGCTAGGCAAGGATGGTCTCCACTGGATATCGCCTTCAAGAAGAGAGAGATTTATGTAACAGAGTAACAGCCATTGGTGGCAAGAGACCAGAACTCGAGAAAAGCCTAGCACAGCTGACTCCTGTTCTCCAGTTCCCTCTTCTTGATCCCAGCTGGGTATGAAAAGTGGTCAAGTACTGTACAGGGTGGCCTCTGCCCCCTCCAGCCTGCAGGAAAGACAACCTCACTGAGCATGTTCTGAGGAGTGTCTAGGGGCCGTTTCTCCAGAGCAGTCCTGTCCCACAATTCCCTGCGACACAGCGAGGCTGCGATCTGAAGGTCTTCATCCCCACGCAGCACCCACAATTCATCCTCCCAGCAACCTCCTTTCACACAGGGACCACAGCATCAGCGTCTCAGTGCTTCAGATAAGGGGACCAGCACTTGGGAGATTCGGTGACTGCCTAAAGACAGACTACAGTCCCCAGTGGTTTCTCTCAGTCTGCAGAATGCACAGAGGGTCTGCTGCGGAGCTCACTTGTGAAAGGGGCATGCTCGGCCACTCTCGCACCCCCACACCTCTGCAGAAGGGGAACGAGCACCAACCACATCCTCCAGTTCACCCACTCCTCCCATAGGGCAGGGGAGAGAGACTCAGCCACAGGTACTGCCATGCTGCTCACGGACAGCTGAGCCTCCTCCTCCCCCGGCAGTCAGCAGGGTAGCAGCCTTGGTCAGTAGGTCCTGCCTTCATCTCCACAACTCCTGGATGTGTCAGGCTTATCTCTACACCAGGCCTTGCACTGGGGAACTAGAGGCCAACATCACCTGTAGTGTAGTGGAGGTCACAGACAGAAACAAGCAAGCCAACATCCATAGCTCGGTTATACCTAGGACTGGTGCTGTGCAGGCAGGGCACACGGCTGACTCATCCTGAACCAAGGACCAGAAAAAAAATTATTATATGATAACAATAACAGAAATTCTAGAAATGAAAACTACTGATATTTTTAAATGGCAATAAGTTAACAAGATTAGGCCAAACTGAAGAAGGAATGAGTGAAAATGAACACACACTGATGAAATTATTCAAAATACAACACAGAGGGAAAAAATGAGGCAGTAAGAGACACAAGGAGAGCTTAAAATGAGAAGCTCCAACATCCATCAGGGAGGAAAGAGAAATACCAACAGGCATGTTGAAAAGACAAGGTGGGTTATCTTCCATAATTAAAAGCAAGCAGAATTCTTCCTGTGGAAGTCGAGTTTCAGTGTCTGGGGGCAAATCTGCGGCATTCCTGCCCAGGGCAAGGCAGTGAGGATGCAGACTCGGGGAGCCAGCCCTATGTGGAAAAGCCATCTCCCTTTGATTTCCAACCACCCAGGCCTTCAGAAAGTACCTGGAGCTGGTCTCACTTGTTACACTAGCAGTATTAAATGAAGAAGAAGGAAGGAAGAAGGAAGAAGGAGAAGAAGGAGAAGAAGAAGGAGAAGAAGAAGAAGAAGAAGAAGAAGGAGAGGAGGAGGAAGAGGAGGAGGAGGAAGAGGAAGGAAGGAAGAAGAAGAGGAAAGAAGGAGGAGGAAGGAAGGAAGAAGGAAGAAGAAGACAATGACAATAAAGACAACGATGAGGAGGAGGAGGACGAGGAAGATGAAGAAAACACAATTCTCTATAGTGCCTAGAGTAGCCTGCATTCAAGAAAGCAGTCAACAGTTTCTGGCGTGCCACCCATTGGGCTCCACAGTAATATAATCCACGTATTGTAAGCATCCAGGCACTTTCATTATCGAGCTATAACAGCTGGTCCCAGACACCATGTATAGCTCAGGTTCACATCTGCAAATATCTCCTTTTAGTCTGAGTGTAGATACCACAGCATAATTGGCAACTTACCTAATTTTAATTAGCCATTGTTAATTCCTGTTATTACTGTTACCCTTAATTTATTTGACTGCCAAAATGACTGCATTGGGGAGCTCTCCGGAGGCAGCCTGCTCTGCCCCCGCCAGCGAGGAGATCCTGCTCCGTCTTTTTCAAGTCACTCTTTCAGGGCAGGAGCGAACGCGTCATCTCAACCTGCAAGAACCTCCTAGGCAGATAGTGAAGGTGACACCTGACACCCCAGGACAACACAGTAGCTCACACACATAAAACTCCTGTGCAGAGTATGTTAGGGATTCATATTCATAAACAGCAGCTTTTAAGATGAACCAAATTCCTATGGTCCTGAAACTCAAAGATTGGAAGGAACAAAGTAATTAAAGTGACGCTTGCCGTTATGGAGCCCTTAACGTCCCTTCCAACATCAAGCATTCGACGTGGATTATTGTGCTTCAAGTCACCAAAAGAATGCCAATCAGTGGGTACTGTTTTCCTTTAGCAAGGTAAACCTCAGTGGCACTAAGTCACTCCCTGACATCCGCACAGCTGATAAGGAGTAGCGTGCTTGCAGCAAGTGTGCCCGGATCCAGGGTCGGGTTTTCAGCCTCATGTGGATGAGATCACACAGGTGAGGGAGAGTAACTACTCGCTCAGGGTGTCCGGAGAGTTAAAGGAGCGATTGTATGAGGCACTCTGAATACTGACTCATTGTTGGCGTTCAGAGCTGCACAGGTAATCGCCCTGCCCCTGGACTCTGCCCTAGGGAACCTCAGGAAGGCAATGATCAGGACACCAGGAAGCCCTTGGGGCTGAGGGAAGGGCCTCCCCATACTCCAAGGGGAATCTGAAACTGCACAAACCACAGCGGAGGTAAGGAGGACAGGGGCTTCAGGAAAAGGCAGCACCAGCCGAGGGCCGGCACGGAGGCTGGCACAGCAGGAGCCCGGAGGCTGAGCTCTGGGGTAGGTCATGCACAGCGAGAACCAGCAAGCTGCTACCCGGACGAGTCAGGAGGTCGGCACGGTAGGATGAAGAGACACAAAGTCCAAGAGACAACTGCAAGAAGGTTCTAGAACCCCGAACTCTGCAAGAAGCCTGAGAACGGGCCAGGAAGCCTCACAGGTGATCCAGGGCCCCTCCCCTAGGCCCTCTGCCATATTAATCCTCCCAGCCTTTGGGTCGCAGGAAAGCCTGTACAAAGCGGCGGCTCACTCCACGCCACAGCAGGTCCTCGGGTCACCAGCTGGCAGCTTCCTTCGCGGCACCACAGGGAGACGTGCGTGCATTCTGACTCCTGATTCTGATTAATCCCCATAAGGCTGTAGGCTACTCATGTTATTTTGCCTGACCTCACAACCCAGGAGCTAGCGTGATACCTCAGACAAAGTGGCAAGATGTCATTATTGAATGAACAGACGATTGAAGCCACCAAGCTCGGACTGTCTAGCTTCCCAACCACGGGCTGAGGCAGCAAAGTTCTCTCAAGACCCCCAGTACATTCTCCCTACCTGTGAAATGGAGAAAGAATGTGCTATTGATACACTTTGGCATTCTGGACTAAAAGCTGCTACTGCACAAGAAGCGAAGTACTAATGGCCCTCGTCTCTCACACTGATGCTGAGCTGCTGGAGGGCTGAACTCAAGCACTTTTTAAAAAGAACAGGATGTGCTCCTCCTCACACTCAACCCCCTCCTGTCCTTCTCCGCCCTTACTGTCCTCCCTACAGGATTTGAGAAACAGGATAAACAGCGTGGCCCCCTAGGCCACTGTGAGAGGAGAAGCAGGGTCCAGAGGGGTGCTGGGGGAGCTTCAACCATCATTTGATGCGCAAGGAAACAGTGATACAGACTCCTGCAGCTCTAGAGAAAACGCTGTCCTGCTCAGGCCCTAGAAGAGGACCCCAAATGGGGCTTGGATGGGGCTGAGCTGTCTCACTGTCCTAGAGGTGCTTTGTAGTGAGTTCAGAATACAGGAGTTTTTAGGGAGCTTTTATTTCCCAAAGAGAAAAGGGTGTCTAGTGGATCATTTCACCAAAGGAAGAAAACAGACCAAATAATTCGTTTCTAAATGACCACCAAGCTGCAGCTCCCAGGACACACCTCCTCGTAGTGGATGTGCAGGCGTCCACACTCGTCAACCTCAGACCACAAGATCCGGGGGATATCGCTGGCAGTCTAGGTGACGAGCCTCCCCTGCGTGGCGGTCACAGGACAGGGAAGACCCGGTGTGAAGCCCTCCCTGCAGCTCACTGACTCCTCCCAGCCTGTTCGCTCAGTCTGCGAAGTTCATTCATTCTCTGCCCTCATTCGTTTATACCACAAATATTTATTTGTTGGCAGAGATGCTCCTGGAAGACAAAAATAGAGCTATGCAGGAGCCAGGTGAAAGTCTGCCTCCAGGGAGCGATAATCCCAGGATGAGGCAATTGCCCTGACCCCGAGGGTGGTGGGCAGATGACTCAAAGACAGGATGGATGAAAAGCGGATGCCGTCATTTATTGAATTCCTGTGACTGCCAGACCCTAAGCAAGCTTCCAGACTCAAAATTCCACTCAATCTTCACAACAGTCTGAAGGACTAGGCATCATTTTTTAAAAAGAAAAAGAAGAGCTAACAAATTGCTCAGTGTCACACTCTGGCCACTGGTAGAGCCAGGCCTGGTGCCCGCTGCTGGCCTGCAGACCTCCCCAAAGTTCATGCCCAGCACCAGCAGCCAATGTTCCTGACACATATGGGTCCCCACGTCGCGAGCTTCTCCTGCGGTACCTCGGCATGCCATCCATGGAGAGACCTCAGTTCTCCCTCTCTGGCTCCAGCTTGGGCTGTGAACACAGCACACTTGTTGAATAAATGCTGGCTTTTTTTAATTTGGCAGTTTAATTTGGCAATTAACGTCATTTAGTCAAGCACACTATTAAGTCAACATTCAAGGGAAGGTGGATCAGGGGAAATGAATATATCAGGTTATATAAATACCAATTTACTCACTGTCTAAAATATCACAGAACCTCATCATATGTCAAATATTGTGGTCCCTTTTTAAATTTTGCCTTTTATATGTAAAGATGATTGCCTTCTCACATACAATGCTAAGCCCTCAGGACTCTTCCTAGGGAAGACTGTTGGCAAAAAATGTAGAGAATTAACCAAAGTGAGACTTCCCTTCTGCCTCCTCTGACATCAGTGCTGTTTTAATCCTCTCTTGGCCATTCAGCTCAATCCTCCTCATGGTCTACAGAGTCAGATCCAGTGTGAGGAGGCCGTCCCTGCTAGACTGCAAAGTGAGGTACAGCCAGCATCTCTAAACCTCCTTCCACACAGCAGGTGTCTGGTACAGGGCAAAGCCAGTGGAAAAGATGATGCTGGGATAAAAGACAAGAAAGGAAGAGCCAAGCAACTCATGGTGTGTGCGCTATGAAATGGGATTAAATATTCTGTCTTCCTCTGGAGCTACGTTGGTCCTCAGGGATGGGTTGGTCCTCAGGGATG
>PVKA01005829.1:0-66644 GCA_004027165.1 Ctenomys sociabilis
AGGAGAAATGGGTTTAAGAGATTAAGTAATACAGGATCTAACAAGTGAAACACTGTGTGTACTTCGCAGTGAAACAGCGAGCACCACATCTGACAACTTCAGATTGTACTATATAGTACTACTTGGTAGTGAATGTCTTCCCAAAAGGTAACTTCTATACTCCTCAGCACAAATTTTTTAGTATTTGAAAAATGTAGTACGGTCTACAGGGCCTCACCGCACAGATCAAGCTCAGTGAGCTTCCTGTGTGCTGGGTTGACAGGCACGTGCCGCCACGCCCGGTCTCAGTAGCTGTCTCTGCGCGCCCTGGGTGGGTCCGGCGGGACACACCAGAGAATGAACCGTGGCCCCTGCGTCCGCCTAAGCAGGCGCGTTAGTCTGCTGAGCTACCCAGGTGGCCCTCCTCAGCGCAGTTTTTTTTTTTTTTTTAATAGCCTTGAAATCACAGACACACGATCAAATTTGTATACTGTACCTTTACTTATTAACCGTGGGCCTGAGCCAGATAAATTTAATGACTCAGATATTCCATTTTTAATCTAAAAACTGGATATGCTTCTTCAAATAGGATCTATAGGATTGTAAAGGATTAAGTGGGTTAATGGAGATCACGCTCCTTTGAACACAGTAAGTACTCGATGTAAGTGGACTGCCCACCCTTCTGGCCTGCTCCCAGACCAAATTCACTACTAGCGTTAGACTCAGCAACCCTGCCCAGCTTCTCCTTTTCTGTTTTCCTTTATTGCTCTAAACTCCATGTTATAAGGATGCTAAACTTGTGTTTCATAAAAGCTTGCCACATAGACATCTATCTAATATAAATTTATATAATGTAGATGTAATATATTTATATAATGTAAATGTAATATAATATAATGTAAATGTTAAGAACAAAAGTGTCTCAATTATAGCCTCCTTAAACTGAGCATCCCCCAAACTTCCAATATATTCAAGTGCTTAAAATCCACATTTTAAGATTTTTCTAAGGAACTGTTGTGTGTATTTGTCTATGTAAGGAATATTCTGTTTACACAATGTGGTTACATGTTGCCATGTCCCGTATGGCATTATTATAAGCTTCTGGAGCAGGGGCAAATGATTGGATTGTGGGTAGCTTCTCTTCATATTATTTTTAATGGAAAAATTGAACATATTTATTACACAACAAAATGTTTTGAAGTAGTATACAGTGTATACAGATTCAGTTGTACTAGTTGATATATTGTTAGTTCTCACAGTTTTTGTGTAAAAAAAATTTTTTTGAGGGTGGCAGGAATTGAATTCAGGACTGAGCTCTCTCTCCAGTCCATGAAGATGAAATCTTAAAAATCCCTTCTAAGAGTTTCCAAATATAAACTTGTCAACTAGAGTTACTGTGTTACACAGTAGATCTCTGAAACTCACTCCTGCTTTTTAACTTTAATTCTGTATTTTTTAATATATCAACATGCCCCTGGAACTCCCTGATGCAGGCTCTGGTAACAACTACTCTTCTCTCATTCTTTTGAGTTCAACGTTTTTAGATTTCACATATAAGACTCAATGTTTGAAAGCAAATAAAATCAAACAAGAATGTATTTCAGCTATTTTATTAAATTATAAGAGAAAATGGTTTGGCAAACACTTGCCAAATGAACAGAGAATGATTTAGTGACTGTCTTGGTTGCTTTTCTCTTGTTACTAGGACAAAATACCCAACACCCAAAATCAAGGAAGGAAAGATTAATTTAGCTCAGTCAGTGGAGGTTTCAGTCCATGTTTGGCTAACTCTAAAGCAGAGTGGCAGGACAGAGGCCAGCAATCCATGGAGGCAGAGAAGAGCTAACAATCAGCAAGAACAAAGGGAGGAGCGGAGGCTGTGGGCTGTGGCCGCTTGCAAGCCTCTCCCCCTTCCTTACATCCTGTCTGCCCCAGGCTGCGTGCAGCACTCACACCCCTAATCCCAGCCCTGGATCATGAGTTAATCCCAAACTCTAGAAGCCTGCCCCAATGACTGCATAAGACCCCTTTGCTTTTGGTGGTCGTGTGGGGAACAACTAACCACAAACCATAGCAGCAACAGATTTTGATCCTTGATGTTTCAAATGTGTCTAACTGCTTAGCTAATAATAAAAATAAAAATGTAAGGGTTGCAATCCAGAGTTTGCTGGCAACAAAGGTGGTATGCTAGAGGGGCACGGTGGCTCACCATGGTGACCGGGAAGCCCAGAGCGAAGCGAGGGGCCAAGGATGCAGATAGACTCTTCCAGGCCATCCTCCAACAACCAGCCCCCCACCAACATGCCAACTCTGCCTTCTGCATCACCTCCCCACAACCCCGAGCAGGAAGGAGGCTCTGTAGGGGACAACTGGTACAAACTGTAACTTAAAGGTATCAGCGCTCAGGGCAAAGCTGATAGTCCTACCTGCCATGAACCCCTTTTCTTTTCTCTCCTGAACTCTCTCTTCCCAGTACGGCTTCCTGTGAGGTGTCACTTTCTTGCTATAGTTCCCTCCTTAGTTTCTTGTCACGCCTTGGAATTGCACTTCTTGTAATCTCATTTTGATTCTAAAGATGCACCCTGGCTTTGGAGATTTAATATAAGGTGTCAGTTCATTTATGTTAGTTAGTCAATTTATTCTGTTTTATTAACCTTTTCAGAAGTTTGCATGGAAGTATTTAATTTTTTATATACTTCTTTGTTCAAAACTTCATTTTAAGTAACTGTTTCAGGTATGGCCCACAAGAAAGAAAACTCTAGTGCTTTATAGCCCTTTCTTAAAATGCCAGAGGCTACCAAAATTTTAACATTTTCTTCCATCAGAGCAGAAAATTTTTCATTACACTCTTTCTTCCTTCATTTATGTAGCAAACTGATGACTTACTAAACCCTAGTCCAGTTTCCTATGGCTGCACTCCCTGGGGAGAATCTGAGTCCTGGGCTGGAGCTCCAACTAGCAATCAAGGCCAACCAGCAAGGAGGAGCTCATGGATGCAAGCATGTTCTCCCCTCTTACCCCATCATGGAGCTCAGAAAGCAGTTACAGGCCCCTCAGGAAAAATGGGTGAGGCTGTTTGTGACTGGCCACTCTGAGAAGCAACAGCTAATACATGCCCCTCCTGTGAACCCTCTAAGCTTGCTCTTTACCAGAAAACTCTGTGCCAAAGCTACTTCGTGAGTGCAACCGACTTCTTGACTAACCTCTAAAGATGGATCCTGGCTTGGGAAGTTCCAGAATGTTTTGCTTTTGCCCCAGTTTATTAGTGGCCAGTGATGGTGCAATGCTGAGTGTGTATGTGTGTGTGCACATGCATGTGTGTATGTGCTTGCATGTGTGTGTGTGTGTGTCTGTGTGTGTGTGTGTTTGGTATAAAGGCCCTTAAAATATTTTTGCTTGACTTTAAAATAGAATTACACATATGTGTATTCACCCTTAAATTCTACCCATTTATTGCTTCATATTGTTTAAAACTATTTCTAGATTCATGGCTTCTTGATGAGTTAATCCTTTGGTCAGCATGAAATAGCCTTCTCTACCTCTAACAATTACCCATGGAAGTCTACTATGTCTTAACAATTTTTATTACTGTGTTTGCCATACATAATGATTGACACACTAGCATATTTTTTTTAAATTTTGCTTCCAACTAATCTATGTTTTCAAATTGAAAGAATATTTCTTATACATAGCATACAATCTGTTTTTATATTTGGTTTGATAATGGAGTATTCAGTCCACTTACATTTAACATGTTTTGTTTCATATGTAAGTCTAATATCTTGGTATTTATTTTCTGTGTTTCAGTTTTCTTTAATTCTGTGTGCCTTATTTTCTTTCCTTCTTGTGAGTTAAATATTTTTGATTTCCATTATGTCTGTTTTATGGGTAGTTTTTGGTGTACTTCATTGAAGTCTGTTTGTTTGTTTGTTTGTTCTTTTGTCTGTCTGTTTTATGGTAATGGGGACTGAACCTGTGATAGTCAGGTGCTCTACCAGTGGCCTTTTTCTTGGTGCTTACTGGCTTGTTTTTAAGTCAGGGCCTCACTAAATGTAACATGCGTTGGATCTGAAGCTGAGCTTTGGCTCACCAGTGCTGTAGAAGTCCTGAAAGAGGACGTCTTAGCTCTCAGTTTTTACTGATGATGACTGCTTCATACTCCTACGTGATGCTCTCGTGCCCCTCCACTTTTACTGTAATTCTCTGCCTTCATTCTCTAGCACAGTCTCAGGTAGGGAGCAAATTCTCAAATGTCTCTTGAAAATTATCCCACAAAATTCAACAATACCCCCCATGTTGCTCCATCTGTGGGATCACATAAGATTTCATTTTTCTCCATTATTTGTCCAATACCGAAATAAAAAATAAATCACATAAAATCTATAATTAGACACAGTGAGGTATAACATTCAATTACAATGAAGAAGATTTTTATTCTGAAGTTACTTGTAAGCTCTTTTATTAAAACTTTCAGCCTATGTTTATGTAATTAAATATCTGAAAATGTATAATTATAAATAAAACACTCATTTCCAAAAGGTGTGTATCTTTAAAAGTGAAAACATCTTTTTGTAACTGAAGTTCTACCTAAACTATCAATTAAGCCAAAATCCAGTCAAGACAAGTAAAATTATCTTCACAATAATTTTATGCTTTCTTCTGATTGGAAGGCCAGTGAAAATCAGGTGACATGGTTTTTTCTTTTGGAAACTACCATCATCACTAGCATATGAGCCTCATTTGGACATTTTGTTACCTGAGGCAAGCCTTGTTTTTTTTTTTTCTTTGGCAAGCCTTGTCTTGAACCATTTCTATGCTAGCTCTTCTCTTCATACTGTATCTGTCCGGAGACATTACATTTCTAAAATATATTCTACTCTGTTTCTGGAAGAATATCCCATGAACACTGAAGTTCTTAGGAAGTTGTTGGCACTGTAGTGTTCCTACAGCTGTGGGGGGTCCTGGGTAAACAGTCAAAGGGAGTCATCTCTTCCCTGGCTCTCTTTCCCAGGTCTTTGACAGGGGTTTGAAATTCCTGAAGGGCCACCTGGAAAAGGAGGAGGCAGAGTAGCCCTAGCCCCTGAGCTCTCACAGCTGAGCTTTTGCAGCAAGAGATATGCTTTGTCACTGTTAAGTTCCATGAGACATAGGAACGTAACAAGTTTCAAAGTATTGGTAGCCATGTGCTCATCCAGAGAAAATCTGTTCCCAAATGTACAAACAATATAATCACTAACAAATTCCATCCAGTTTATTATCACTTACTGTTTTCTTTTATCAGACAGTACAGACCTGTCCTGTTTCTAATCCTGGAAATATTTTTAAAAAACACAGTAGAACCAGGTTTTCAGTTTTAAAGGTAGATGGGATAAATCCTCATGATTGTAAAAATGTACTCGACTTTTAAATGACATTAAGTACATTTTCATTTTGCTCCCTCAACAGATTTCACCCTTGCTTCATTTTTGTAATCTTTTGTTTATCATTATTGTTTTATTATTATTATTGTATTTTAGGGAAGGGTCTACAGAATGTTCAGGGGCTCACTACTAGACCAGACTCATAGTGATCTGCCTGTTTACAGCCTCACAAAAGCTAGGATTACAGGTGTACACCACCATGCCCAGTCTTAATTGCCCTCTCAGCATGCCCCGGGGGCAGGACCGGCACAGCAGGCCCAGAAATCAAAACCCTAGCCTCTGTGCCTGTTTGCAGATGCTTTAATCCACTGAGATATTTGGCCAGCCCCATTTTTTATTTTTTTAGAGAGAGTACAAATTAGAATTAAAATAGAAAAAATAAGTGATTCAGAATTTCATTTCACAAAGTAATACGAATTTCACAGTACTTGTGATACATAGTGTTGTCTTGGAACAGGGTCTCCTTGTGCAGCTCAGATGCTAGAGCTTGGATTGTAGGCATGTACCACCATGCACAGTTCTTGTGGCCAGCAAGGCATGCAGTACTAGAGTTCAAACTCAGGTCATTGCGCTTGCTAGGCAGGCGCTTAGACTGCTGAGCTATCTCCGCAGCCTCTCACCCTTGCTTTTAAGGAGACATTAGACATTGCTAGCCAGTGTTTCTATGGCTAGCACTGGGGGCTGACATTCCAGTTCTGTCTAGAGGTGGGCATGGTAATGGCTGTTCTCAGATTGACTTGTGCCCACAACCAAAATTACACTCCTCCACCAAAAGAAGGATGCCCCAAATCTGTATCTTTTTACTGAAAAGAATCTACATCTTCTCTAAAATTGTGTTGCTTGTTAGTGGAGCTGTAGAGTCTCTCAAAACATAAAAAATTCTTAATTTGATTAACTTTATTAAGGTAAAATCAAATTCTGAGACAGATATTCCTAAAAATCTTGTCAGTTACACAGCCAGGAAATATCAGATCCTAATAAGCATTGTTTATTCATCTCTACTGTACTCATCAGTACTTCAGACACAGTCCCTCCCCTCCTCACTTCCACTTTACAGGTGTGAGTGACTCTCCTGCATGCTGCCAGTCTTATTCAATCTGAAATAAATATAAGCTATTCTGAAAATACCTATGTGAACTTGTACAAAATTGGTGTAAAATATGGTTTCGATGTATGCATTGGCTTATGCTATATATTTTTATTGTTTCTATCTCATTAACAATTGCATCATGGGGCCATAGAGATAACTCAGTAGAATAAGAGCAAGGGCTCTTGCCTGGCAAGAGCAAGGGCCTGAGTTCAATCCTTGGTTCTGCCAAAAATTTAAAAAAATAATAACAGTTTCATCAGCTCCCTGAAGTACTGTTATTTTCACAGTGCAAATAAAAAAACAGTGCTTATTAGGACCTGATATTTCCTGGCTGTGTAACTGACAAGGGACAAAGGCAAATGAAATCCATATTTTCATGGTATTGTGCCCAAGAACTTTCTAACTTGTAAAAATGGCTACTCTTTAAAAAAAAAAGTATGTCACTTTTTAAAGTGTACTTTGTGATGACCAATTATTCTGATGTGTTCAAACATTCATAGTTTTAGTATTCAAAAATCCCTTAGTTGAAATCAAACAAGGGTGGCCTGTTGATTTTTTTTTTGTTTCATTTCATTGAGAAACAAGTAGCAATGAGACAGTATCAAAACTGATGAATAAGACAGTTTTACTAATTAATACATTGTACATTATTATCTTCTTAGTGGTTACCCACAATACAAGGAGCAGCAAAATATCCTGTCCAAACACTATTAGTACAATCCTCTACTTATTGAATTAAGTAAAAGTAGCTGTATATCTACCCTGACTATTCTTTATATACAAATAAAAAAAAAAATTCTTCCTTTGTAACCCATTCCTTTGCTTAGTCCTGTCAGAGATGGGTATTCTGTTGGCGATTAAATACTATAGGTGTGTGAATTCAATAAAACAATCCAACACAGTCCATCAGTCCACAATAGTAGTGGGTTATCTGCACAAGTTGTTCACTTGAGTCTTTCACAGCTCAGCATATTAATATGGCTTTACTTTATATTCCTCATTTTTGTACTTTTCTGTTGGATGGTTAAGACCAAGATAAAGCAAGACCTATATAACAAACAATGCAACTTTGTATTTGATAAGGTCAGTCAAGTACCATCAGGGTTTATCCCGTAACCCTGTACAGCACTTTGTAGACCCTTTACCAGTGTCAGCCTTGTGGATGAGTAATGGCCATTGATCAATGAATTTGCTCTCTGTGGAAGCCTGAGAGAAAGTTTTCTCTCCATGTGACTCTCCTTAGGCATACTCTGCATCATCTGTAGCCCCATAGTCTCTTTGATCAGAAAATTTGGGACACAACTGAGTTCCATGATGTTACAGTACAGGTTCTTCTGTGTCCTGAGTCTTCACTGGCCTTGAAAGGCTAGGGCCAAAATTTTGGCTGACCTTGTAGCCCTTCCTTTTCTCTAATTTTTGATCTACAAACTTAGGTTGTTAACCCTCCAGAAGAGGAGCTTATTATTACCCTACAACATATGCATTCAGTTTACCCTAACTATCTAAGTATCAATTATCTTAGGCAGAACATAGAACAGATATTTTCCATCAAGTATTAATATGTTAAACTTTAAGTCCCTACCGAATATGAAGAAAAAAAATTTAAAAAATAGGAATGAACACTTACATATTTATTTTTACACAGAAATTTAGAATTCTAACCATATATAGCATTGTAGTAGGACAGTCCTGTGACTTTATTTTCTTGTGTCTTTTTCTCATTTATTACCCTTAATTAAAAAAAAAAAAACTTTTACTTGAGAGACAGTATGGCAATAATTGGTATGTCATGACAAGAAGTACATATTTAGAAGACCAGAATGACAGGTGTCACCCTTTTATTACACATTGCTATCTTCAGTGCGTTGATTGGTTCACAGGTATCAGCATGTATAATGACTCAGGGTGAGAATCCTACCAATTAACTGTTAGTTTCGAAAACCTGCTGATGTTTTTCAGGATCATTGCCTTACCCATCTTATGTGTATAGGTGTATGGCTTTGCCCCGTCATGTTTCCTTGCTTTTCTGCTTGCCCTCTCCACTTTGTCCAATTGTAAAGTTCTTGCTTTCCTTTTAATTGCGTTATACCTTTCTGTTTGTATTTTTTCTTTTGACTTCTTATACTAGGGAGACTATATGATACTTATACATGTGGGTCTGGTTTATTTCACTTTTGAGTATATCTTTGAGTAGCATCCACTTAAATATGAAGGCCTCAAGTTTATCATTCTTTATAGCTGAGCAATAACCCATTGTATAAATATACCATATCTTTTTCAACCACTCCTCATGTGACAGGCATCTTGGTTGGTTCCAAGATTTGTCTGTCACAAATTGTGCTGCTATAAACATCGGTACACATGTATCACCGTGATATGACATTTTAAGTTCCTCTGGGAAAATTCCTAGTAGGGGAATAGCTGGCTTGAATGAGATTTCCAGTCCTAGTTTTTTAAGAAGTCACCACACTGATTTCCATAATGGTTGCACCAGTCTACATTCCCACCAGCAGTAGAGAAGGGTTCCCTTTTCTCCACATCCTCTCCAACATTTGTTGTTGGTTGATTTCTTTATGACAACCATTCTTTCTGGGGTGAGATGCTGTCTCAGTGTTGTTTTAATTTGCATTTCATGGATAGCTAGTGATGTGGAGCATTTTTTCATATATTTATTTGCTTCTTTAAGTTCGTCCTGGGGAGATGGCTCAGCACAATAAGTGCTTCCCTAGCAAGCACAGGGGCCTGAGTTCAATCCCCAGTTCCACAAAACAAAAAAAAAGAAAGAAAGAAAGAAAGATAAGAAAACCAACTCTAAGGTCATCCTCTGAGAAGTTTGTGTTCATCTCTGATGCCCATTTTTGGATTGGGTCTTTAAATTTAGGGGCCCTAATGTTTTTTAGTTCTTTATAAATTATAGAGAGCAGACCTTTGTCTGAGTGCTTATTAAGATAATTTTGAAATCTGTGGGTTGTCTTTTTACTTTGTTGGTAATTTATTTTGATGTGCAAAAGCTTCTCAATAAGAAGTGGTCTCAGTTGTTAATTCTTTCAAGTATTACCCATGCGATTTAATTCTTGTTCATGAACTCTTTGCCTATCCCTATGTCTTCTACAGTTCCTCCTACTTTTTCTTCCAGGAGATTTAGTGTTTCTGTTTCAATGTTTAGAACTTTAATCCATTCTGACTTTAGTTTAGTGCATGGTGATAAACCTGGGTCAAGTTTTAGTTTTCAGTATGGAGAGAGCCAGTTTTTCCACCACCATTTGTTAAAGAGGCTATTTTTCTTCCAATAAGCATGTTTGGCCACTTTGTTGAAGATCAGGTGTGTTCACAGAGGCCTCTGCATTTTCTAATCTATTCCATTGATCCTCAAGTCTATTTCATTGCAAATACTATGTTGGTTTTATCACAGTAGCTTTGTAGTATAATTTCAAGTCAAGAATTGTAATGCCTCCTGCATTGTCTTTGTTGGCCAAGATTGCCTTTCCTATTCTAGGTCTTTTCTGGTTCCAAATAAATTTTAGGAATGATTTCTCTAGGTTTTGGAGGTATGTTGGTGGTAGTTTGATAGGATTTCATTAAATCTGTACAGCAATTTTGGGAGCATGACCATCTTCACGATGTTGATTCTTCCTATCCAGAAGCAGGGAATATCTTTCCATTTCCTGAAATGCTCTACAATCTCTTTTTTCAGAGTACTGTCATTTTCTGTGAAAAGATTTTTGACTTCTTTAGTTAGATGAATTCCAAGGTATTTCATTTTCCACAGTGCTGTTGTAAAAGGTATTATTTCTCTAATTTCCCTCTCAGTGTTTGTTACCTGTGTAGAGGAATGCTACTGACTTTTGGATATTAACTTTGTATGATGCTATGCTACTGAATTTGTTTATCAATTCTGGTAGCTTCTTGGAGGAGTTTTTTGGGTCTTCCAAGTAAATATCATGTCATTTGCAAATAATGATAACTTAACTTCTTTAAATATTCTTATTCCTTTTATTTCTCCTTCTTGTCTAATGGCTCTAGCTAATGATTCCAGAACGATATTGAACAGAAGAGATGATAGAGTACATCCTTGTCTTGTACCAGATCTGAGAGTAAAAGATTTCAGTTTTTCCTCATTTAGAATTATATTAGCCATTGGGTTTTCATAGATGGCTTTTATCAAATTAAATTAGAGGCCTTCTATTCCAATTTTCTGTAAGACTTTGAACATGAATGAGTGTTGGATTTTGTCAAAAGCCTTTTCTGTATCACTTGAGATGATCATGTGGTTTTTAGATTTTGCTCTGCTGATATAGTATATTACATTTATAGATTTTTTAATATTGAACCATCCTTGCATTCCTTGGATAATCCTACCTGGTCATGGTATATGATCTTCTTGATGATTTTCTGTATTCTATTTGCTAGGATTTTATTGAAGATTTTTGCTTCTATGTTCATGAAGGAAATTGACCTGTAGTTCTCTTTTTTTGGCCTGTTGATTTATGTGTAGAGGTAAATGCAAGAGGCTGCAATATCTGGCCTCTGTGGAATAGAGATATATAGAAAATGAAATATAAGTAGAGGAAAATAATTCAGGAAATGTATTAAGACAAAAATAAAGATGAGTTTTATCAAATAGAATTACTTTAACAAACACAATAACCCTACAATCAGAAATAATTTATGAAAAACCTTTCTGCCATGAAATTTGCCTATAGATTTAAGATCAATTTCAATATCCTAAAATGCCTGAAATACACAAACTTAACTACCAAATCATAAAAGATGAGAATATTTTTTAGCTTTCATCAGAGGAAATCATGAAAAACACATCCTGATGTCCTGGGGCCAAATATCCTAAGCCCCTCAGTCAACCTCACTGATGTGGCTGCTTCTTGCACTGCCCTCCCCACAGATACCATGCCATTCTGTCACCTATTCTTCCTTCTTCCCTCTGCTGATTCCCTCCATGTCCTTTCTTATCACCCATCTGAGCTTCTTCTCCTGCTGCTCTCCTTGCTTTAGTTCATGGCAGTAAGTTGAACACTGGGAAGAACACCAGGAAAGAAGGGGCAGGCACCAGGCCCAGCCCCAGGTCCTCTCTGCAGGACCCACCAGACATCACCCGCAATCTGCTATAGCAATCACCAAGGCAGTACTCAAACTAGTCAAGTTGACAATCAAAATCAACCATCCAATGTATAGTAATATAGTGATTTTTAAACTTAAGAATTAACCAGTGCATTTGATTGTCATCAAAACTGTCTTTATTCTCCATTTTTCTCTACCAAGTATATTACGATTATTTTTCCACATGGCCCTTTCCATGAATAGGGTTGTTATCACCTGGTCAGCATCCACAGTGGGAATACACTTCATCCACTTTTTAAGTTAATTAGCATTTAGTGAGATTACGCAGCACATTCTTCCGTTTACTTTTTATTGATTGTATTTGCAATGTATAATGATATTTTGATATAGTTATGCTGATATACATAGCAAAGTGACTACAATCAAGCAAATTAACATATCCCACACAGCAGTTAACTTCTGTCTTGGCAGCTCACCAGTACACAATGTAACATTATTAACTAAATCCACATGCTGCAAGCTGGAGTCTATTTGTTCCTACTACATAACGTGTCCCTCTTGACTTACGTCTTCATGTTCCCAACTCCACTGGAAACCACCTTTCTCCTACTGCTAGGTATTTGAGTTTTGTTTTTTTTTTTAGCATATATATGTAAGTGAGATCATGCAATTTGTTTCTTTCTGGTTCATTTCACTCAGCAGAATATGCTGGTAGGTGTATCCATTCCATATCATCACAAATCACAGACCCTCTCTTTTACAGTGGTAAAATATTCCATTCTATATATGTACATTGTAACTTCTTTATTTGTTCCTTTGAGGAGAAACACTTAGTCTCTTCCCCTTCGTGCTTGTTGTGAATAATGTTGCAATGAATATGGGAATGCAGGTATGACTGTTAAGTGATGATTTCTGTTCTTTTGGACATATACCCAGTACAGGCATTGTGGAATACAATTTTAAATTGATTCATATTTAACAGAATTGAACATAGCATCCTGCTGTTTCGAATCTCTTTCATATCTATTGTTAGGGCCCCCATTTTGCCAAAGTTTTCTCTGCCTTTTGGGGGGGTATGAATGGGGGGGCTATTTAAATTACTTTTCAAATAACTGCTGCTTACATTGATCAGTTCATTTTCCTTTGAACTAAAATGTAAGCCTCTTTCTTGGAAATTTAGTTTTGGAACTAAAACATAAAAATCTCACATTGAAAGTCCTACCTGTGTTAGTCACTTAAGGACAGCAGGAAGAAAAAAAATGCGACAAATGCTATTTGCTTTTGAGTGACCAACGTTTTCATGCACATGCATACCTTACAAATCAACTAAGAGCTGAATTTAAACCTTCCCTCCATCACTTCAAGGGGGCTGCTGTCAGCTGTTGGCCTCCCCAAGACCTAGACAAGACAGTCTTCTTCTCAAGAATGGAGCCAATATTACCTGCTTATTCATCACAAATTAAGAGTCTCTGATTCCCTTGTTACATGCCTGGGTTTTCTTGGGAAGCAAGCCCTAGAAGCTATTTTTCTGATCAATCCTACCTCTCCACAAGAGTGCTTATAAAAGAGAAAAGCAACATTTACTCAAGATAAAGACTGAGTTGTAGGCATTGTGAATCTTATCAATTGCCTTGTGAAGGTTAGGGGGAAATAAAACAAAAAACAAAGACAAGATTTTCCATTGTGCACACTCCACCACGCTTCTGGACTAATGTTTTTCCTAATAATGTTTCAGAGTGCTCTGGGATTTCTAAGATTGATATAAATGAAAACTTAAGTGTAAATAAATGTGGGAACCAAAGGACGTACTTGATTAATGAATGCTACAGTATGAAGAACAGCTAGTAACTGTTTAATAAAGAAAACTGTTACCATGCACAAGTTAATGGGAAATATTACAGCACCTAGCATTTCTTTTTTCTTTATTTTTCCTACAAGTCAGCAAGATCACCTTAAGTGAACTTAACAAACATTTGTCATACTTAGAGTCAGCCTTACACACACATACACACACACACACACACACCACATAAAATTATATTTTATGACTTCAGGAAAGTGTTTAATACCTAATATATGTTCTTTATGATCACTTGATTCATTGTGTGAATGGAGAGTTATTTTTCCTAAAATCATTAAGACAAAAGCAAATTATTTTTATCCAAAAAATGAACCAATTGATGACCGTTTTCCAGAGCTTAAATACACACCTAGTACCAGCCATTCAGTTTCAACACATAATTTGAGTGTTTTGTCATAGTGTTCAGAAAGACAACAGAAGTGAGCAGTGCACTGGATGTGACCCTTTGGCCTGCCACCAATTCTGCTCACTCTGAGGTCACATGTATTCAGAGGCATCCATGGCCTTGGGGAGGACAGGTCTTGATAGAGGGAAAAAATCTTTCCTTTTATTGATGAATTTATTGATTTTATTGATGAATTTTATTGATGGCCTATATAAGCACTAGCACATATAAGAAATGTTTGTTGAAACTGAAGAACTGCAGTGTAAAAGCATCTACTTAACCTATAGAAAATGATATGAAATTTCAATTTCAACTTGTGGAAAGTGGCACACATGCCCCCAATGGGAGTACTGCCTGTGGAAGAGAATTCGCTTTGGAGTTAAGAATAAAAAATGCTACCCCTCCTCTTTATCCAATAAAATCATCATTTATGGACATCTAGTAGCAGAATAAGTAGGAAGTAAGCTGGGAGAGCCACCAAGCCTGGCAGAGAACCACAAGAGCAAAACGCCGATAGAATATAATACTGGTCAAACAAATATTTCATTCATGCTTTCTTTAAAACGCCTTTCTCTAATGTGATACAAGATAATCTAAAAAGAAATCTAAACCATTAACAAGCAAAAGCAGAAAGCCTTCTTTCTGGAGGCAGCCACCGCAGTTAAATATTTTTGAGATGTTCCCATGAGCCATCGCAGCAGCTGCACACACACCGCCACAGGAGCCCAGCCAACCGATCCCTGCCAAACGCTGGGCCTGTGGTGTGGCAGAGCGCCAGCAGTAGAAAGCCTTTATCAAGGCTTTGAAGAAGCCGCGTGGTCTATCAGAATGAATGTAATAAACTCACCATTCTGCAAATAGAGAATAAGTTGTTTTCAGTAGCAGATCTTTTGATCCTGGTGACCATCAAATAAATGTTTAACAGGTTGCGACTTAAAGAGGCCCCCCAGTATCAATCCTTGTCAGATCCTATTTCACTTCCATTCACTCAGTGTCTCTTCCTTCAGGTGTGTGTATGGGCTGTATCTGTCCCTTCCCTTCTCTCTCTGTGTCTCTCTCTCTCTCGTGCACGCATGCACACACACACACACACACTTCCCCTCATAACATTTTGGTTTTTGGGGAGGTTTGTGTGTGTATTTTAGGGAAAGGTCTACTGTGTGTTCAGAGTCTCACTACTAGATCAGACTCAGAGTGATCTGCCTGTTTACAGTCTCTCAACTCCTGGGATTACAGGCACACACCATCATGCCCAGTCTCAATTGCCATCTCAGTGAGCCCCCTGGGGCCAGGCTAGTATGGCAGGCTGGGAGATCGAACTCCCTGTCCTTGTGCCTGCCTCATAACATTTTGTAAAACAGTTATAAAAAGAAAATTCAACAGGGCTGGGGAGATAGCTCAGTGCTCTAAGTGCCTGCCTGGCAAGTGTAAGGACACAGGTTCAATTTCCAGTACAGCAGAACAGGAAGGGCTGAGCCAGCCACTGAGACCAGGCATCATGGCACAAGGCTATGATCCTAACACTGAGGAGGCTGAGACAGGATGAGCTGTGTAGCAAGACCCTGTACCAAACAAATGAATAAATAATTATAAAAAGAAAGTTCAACAGAGAGACAGAAACACTTCTACTGTCTGTCCCAGCTGTTCGGAATGTATTATATAGGTTACTAAAATCAATTTCTCAGCAGTTCCTATAGGCAATTTTTTTAAAACACAGAAAATCTACAGGTTGAATCGTTCCCTGCCCTGGATCTTGTCTCTCCTTCTCTTCTGATGTGATGCAAGACATTTTCTAAGACTTACTCAACTTTTAACCAGAAATGATGCCATTTTGCTTCTTTACCATACCTAGGTAAAATTATATGCATGCATTAAAATTTAAATTTTGTCCTACAGCAAAAAAAAAAAATGTTTTAAACTCCCCTCCCCACCTCCACCCCACAAAAAAAAAGTTGCTCCGTTGTGCTCAAAGCAAAATCCAAGATAAGTTCCTCGCTGGTACTGCGTGTACCTGGGAACTTGGTCGCACTGAGTAGCAGCACAAAACTGGAGCTGCCTCCTCGCTTTCTGCCCGGGGAATGCCAATGAGAGAACATTCTTTTCCAGGCAGCCAAGTTTGGAAGTCAGTTGGTTTCTGGCAGGGCGTTGGGGGAGGGGGGGGGGAGAGGAAGCGCAGGGAGTCCTGGGCTGATCCTCAGCTGGGAAGGGTTTCCGCACGGCCGGCGGTGGAGGCGTCTCCTCTCGCCCGGCGGAGACAGGTAAAAGGACAGCGGAGTAGATCAGCAGGGATGAAGCAGCGGAAGCTGGGCCGGAGGGGGTGAAGGAGCGGGCTGAGCGCCTGCCGTTGGCGAGCGGACCGGAGGCCTCTGCCAGTGGGACTCCGGTGGAATGTGAAACCAAATCATTTTCAAGTTAAAGATAGACACAGTGTACACCGGGAGCTGGAAGCTGGATTTTAAATTCATCTCTCGCCCTAGAATTCCGGCGAGGCTTGTGATGGCCTCGCTGGCAATTAACAGTTTGGTGGGAGTTCGTTCTTACAGCGAATGTGCTAAGAACTGGGGTGCGTTCTGGATGTACTGGAATTAGAAGGATTTAGGAGATCGCGGTGCGCATACCCCAGGGTAAGTGAAAAGGCGCCCTCTGAAGGGCATCGTTTCTCCGGAAATTCATATGGAATTTTTCTCTTTTATTGGTGAAAACAGAAAAGTGCTCATTCAGATTTTGTGGTGTGTGCAGCTGATTTGCTTTTCTGAAGATCAGTGGCATTGCATTTTGGAAAGCAGAACGAAGTGAGAGCGTTGTAGCATTGTTTTGCAACTTCGGTTGCAGGTTTCTGACTTCAGCTTCGCCTTTACTCTTGCTTTTCCTTCTGTTAACCCTTAAGTTCCCTGAGTTTACTGAGTTACCATAGCAATTGTTAGTTGTCACAATTGTTAAATGTCACTGTGCTCATTATGCCGCTGGATGAAATTGTGACAGGGAGTTGTTTCCCCTGCGTGGCACTAAGTCACTTTCCAGTTTAAAAAATGTAAGTTTCCAGCAAAGAGGAAAGGTGGTCTTTATGAACTGTCTAAAAGTGCCTAAGAGCCACTGGAAAGTGTTCTGTCTTTTTAAGTAACTGAAAAAAAATGGACTTTTTATTAAAGAGAATAGTTCATTAATAGAAGTTATCTTTCTTTTCTTTTCTTTTTTATTGTTACCTCGTTAATTCCAAGCAGGTTCCTCTGTTCCAAGAGAGCTGATATTTGCTAAGTGAATAGAGGCATTCTGACTAAACAGAGCTTGAGAGAACAGGGTGGGTAAGGATGTCCTACTGCTCTGGCAGTGCAGTGTTTGAAGGACTTAATTTTTTTTTTTTTTTTTTTTTTTTTTTTTTGTTAAAAGAGAGAACAAAATACTTCAGTTGTGCATGTTTTGCCCATGTATAGATTTTGTTTCTCGTTGTGTCATATGACCTCTCCCTCTGCTCCTGAGGACAGCTTTGCTAGGCTTGCATCGCATTCCTTCAGAGTAAATACTGGCCATAATAGTTACCAAGTACATGGTGTGAATTGGAAATTCTACTTTATATGGGGAAAATAAATCTGCTGCTGACGCTCTTCCTCTAGAATGTGGTGCTGAACAGTCAGTTGTCAAATATAACCAGCTAGTTTTTGCTTTGTCTAATAGCCAGATTCGAATGAACTAAACTGACTGTCCTAGGTACAATCAGATTTTCAGAATGATTATCTCCCTCAACTTTGATGAGAATAAATCATATGCCATGTTACTTTTCTATGATGAGAAATGGGCATTATCCTGATAGAATCCCTTGGTTTTGCAACTACTGAATAATCTGCCAAGGACAAAGAAAATGTGAAGTTGGCAGAACTTAGGTTTGACCTGCACTCCCTCCTCTGCTTATTTTTCCCCTTTCCTCCTGTCTTTCCTCTCCCTCCAGATCCCTGAAGAGTATCGTGGCCTGGGGCCCTGCTTCTTCAACTGTTCAGACCTATCAAAGGAAAAATGGGACTGTTGATTGCTTTAAAGTCAGTGTACTAAACCTATGAGGAATATTTACACTTCAGTAGACAAACCCAACCTCAACGAGTTTCTTCATAAGACTTATAATTAGCCCATTAAGTTGTAAAAATTACAACTAATTTTCATTTGAACAGTTGGTACCTTTGTGAGTTTTTTCTGGGCATACCAGATGCCTGGTGATATTCTGTTAACAGCTGTGTCCTGAATGGTTGACATAAGGAATGAACCTGGCATAAATCTTTTTTTTTTTTTTCTTGGCAGAACCAGAGGTTGAACTCAGGCCCTTGCACTTGCCACGGCAGTGCTTATTCCACTGAGCCATCTATCTCCCTGGCCCCGTTGAGATGCTTCCCAGAAGTCTGCAAATGCAGGCTCCTGTACATAGTATGCACACAGACACATGTAAACTTTCCTTTTACTTAACTAATATGCAGAAGCAAATTGTTATTCAATTATAAAACTAAGTGAAAAAATTTATATTAGGCTCAGCGAGGAAGATTTTTTGAGTATGTCCAAAGAGAAAAAAAATCCAACTCCTAAAATGTAAGAATTTTAAACTATGTGGTGAATGATGTTGAGTGGGGAAAAGTGTATATTTATCTGCTACTCTAAGTTAAAACTGTGTTTTTAAAGGTACCTGTAAGAATCAGTGGAGACCTTATGAGCTGCCTTTTTCCCACAGAGAAAATTTTAGTTTGCATCTGCCAAGCATCTGGGGGTGATACTGGTCCAGAATCTCCTTAGATAAAGCACAACATTTAAAGCTGCTGGGTCCTCTGCATGACAAGAGGTGACCTGTGTAAGCCAAGACTTACTTTAGGCCCACTCTATCTAGAAGGGAAGTGAGACAGGTAAAGCACTGCAGGTCCCCAACCTAAAGTTAAATCACTTAATTTTTAGTTAAAGCCCTTAGCAGAGGGCTACAGACTAAGACCTTTCCTTGGAGCCCTCAGGAAAACTAGGTGTGAGGGTGTAGGCCCATCATCTAAGCCTTTCAGAGATCAAGGCAGGAAGATCAGTATGAGCTCAAAGCTAGCCTGGGTTCCGTGGTGAGTTCAAGACTACCCTAAACTACATAGTGAGACTTTGTCCCAAAAAAAGGAAAGGAAGAAAGGAAGCCAGATCCTCCCCCCCCACACACACACACACTCTGTATTTATATGCCTGGGTCAAAAATTTTTAAAGCTGAGCTTACCTCTGACTTCAAGACTCTGAAACTTTCACTTACTAGATTCTATCTTAGTAGCTCTTTGTTCTCTGTTTTGTTTGTTTTGTTTTTGTGCCTGCTTCAAGCATATTGTACTTATCTGCTTGAGTATATCCATCCAAATTGTCTCAATTATATTACAAGAGGAGGAAATCCACTCTACTACTTTTATAATCATTTCTTTGAAACTTTTTCCACAGAAACTATCATACCATCTGCTGATATCATTGGTCATTTCAGGGAGCTATTCTGTTCATTTTTATTTTACTTTTTAGTAGTTACCTGATTTACCTTTGACTCTTTGGGTAGAAAAATGCATATGTATGCTAACTGAGAGATTCATGTTTTCCAACTTGATAAGAACAGCCTACAAATACTTGACATTCCTCTCATGTGTCCCTAGCTGACCATTTTCTTTGGCAATCTCTTTAATCCACCCAACTGCCATCACTCTCAGCTGTTCACTTTGACTCTTCCAGCTTTCTTGTGGCTTCTATTCAGTGTCACCACATTTTTTAAATTATCTTAAATAAATTCCTTCCTTTTCATTTTCCTTGCAGTTGCTCTACCAAATTTCTACTATCTTCCTTAAAGATTACTATGGTCTCACCTTATTCTCCATATCTAGGTTCCATCCACACTCTCTGCCCCCAATACACATGTACCAACACATCTATATCTTCTAAAAATCAGAGGCATCAATAACTTCTTAAAATGCTTCAATAGTTTATTATTCACTTTAAAATAAAGCTCACTCTTCTTAGTAGATCCTACATGGTTTCTAACAAAGCCCCCTTTCATTTTCCTAACATTGTCTGGTCTGGTTCACTGGATATGTTTGACACTAGCCACACATGACTGTGGTCTCTGGAGTATGCCCTACCCCATCATGCCTCGGTGCCGCCCTACCTACTGAATCCTTTTTCCGCAAATGCATACTGCTCCTTTATTATGTGAGCACATCACATTTCTCCTTCAAGGCAGACCTCACAAATCACCTTCCCTGCACTTCCTTTAATTGTGTAGCTCACCTACAGCTCTGGGAGGCCCTGATGGTACGAGTTATGTCCTACCGTACTTGTATATGTATTCTTAGTAACTGACTCATGGAAACAATGTTTAAGGAATTGAAAAGGGCCTGTTGTGAGGACTTTTTCCTTAAAATGTCTTTCTTTTTCTTTCACTTTGCGATGCACTTCACATTACTATTCATCTTACCGTAGGTTCCTTGTCAAGGATAGGGCTCAATATTGGTCTTTCCTGCATGTCAACTAGTACCAAGAAAAGGTATGGTTGCTTATCTAGTTATGGTAGCTGTCCTGGAACAGGAGTGTCTCTTTTCTTGCTTATTTTTCTTCCCTAAACTAGAAAAAGTGATGGCTTGACGGAGTAGAAGCACAATGAATCAGCTCCACATTATCAGCAAGGTTCATAATTGAATGACAGTCTTAGAGTGGGGAAAATGGTCTATTTCAGTAAACCTAGTTCAGAATACTGGACAGCACAACAGGGAAAATTAAACACAATCAAATTCAAATTATTTCATGACACACAACCTGAATCTGAACCAACAGAAAACACTAAATTGTTTTCCAATCATAGCGTTATGCTTCCAGAAAGAGGGCTGGTTATTTATGCAATTTGGTATTGTAACCCTAAATCTTAATGCAAGTTGAAATTTCTTATGCAAAATTTTAAAGCCTTGAGTACAACTAAAATCTGATTTTATCATCAGCATATACTAAGCAAGGAAGACTTCTTTATTAATTAAAAACTGAATACAGTTGTTGGGAACCCAAAGTATATAGCCTGATTTTTATTTGGGGAACATATATTTTTTTATGAAATATTTATTGTAAGTCCTTGTTATGGCAGCTACTGAGATTTAGAAAAAAAACTTGATTTTGTTACCTCCACTACAAGAAAAGTATATGTGCAGGGGAAAATTTTATCTTTTAAAGAAATTTTGAATGTAACAAAGAGTTCAAAGTCAATGTTGAAATGTGAAACCAGAATTCTCCATCATAAGATATTAAAAAATTAGGTTTTTCTTGTTTGCTTCATGAAAGAAACTAAAACTTGGTCTTGCATATAAGTAATTAAATCATAACTTCTAAGGAGCTAAGCTAATCTGATTCATTAATTCAACAATCTAAACTAATACCTTGTTTCTTAACTGTGGTAGGCAAGAAGTTACTCTTTGCCTTGGAAACTAAAACTGGACCACAGCATATTAAAATAAAACATTTAACATACTTTGTTATATATTCTTTCATTTATAGTCTATATTTTTGCTGATCATACATGTCATACGTATCATAAAAAGTCATTTTAATTTACTCAATAAGTATCTAAGGAAGCCAAGTTATGGGGTAATCTTCTAATTATTTCATTTTATTTATTTTTAATGTATTTGGTACAGGGTCTCACTATGAAGAGATCCTGTCCCAAATATATTAAAAATAAAATAAATATATAGTTTATTATAAAATACTTATTAATACACATTTTCTTCTATCATTTCTGTAAATGGCGTACAATTATATAAAGCATCTGTAGGGATCCTCCTGTTTTCAGCCTCCCCAGCTCTAGGATTACAGATGTATGCACCATGCCCAGACTCAGTGACCAGCTCAGTGTGCTCAGGAGCAGGGCGAGTGTGACCTGTGGGACTGGGGATCAAACTCTGGTCCCTGCGCTTGCCTAAGCAGAAGCTTAGTCCACAGAGCTATCTCATCAGCCCTTTTAATATTTTAAAATCTCATGTTAATCACATTTTTAATATAGTAGGTTGAAGGGGTATGAAAAAATTCTGAAAACAGAGATAAATAAGACATTTTTATCTTACTGTGTGGTATTTTAAAATAGAAGTACATTTATTTGCATAATGCTGATTTTGCTTTTTTGCAAAACAAATATAGCATAAGGATGACTCAGAATCACCGTGACTGACAAACACTTTGAAATCTCTGTATACTTTAAAGAAATTGTTATTTTTATCATTTTTTTTTACTTTTAGACTCATTTTATAGTGTATACATATTGTGATAGGTACCTATTCTTCCACATTGTGATAGGTCACAGATTGTAGCCTACTGGACAGTGAACGTCCTGAAATTATCACCGCTCAGGAGCACAGATGTCTTCACTTGTTTTATTAGAGGACATAGAATGAAACTGATCTTCTAATGCAAATGAACTTTCAAGTCTCAGGTTGTTGCCACACTTTTAAAGAAACATGCTTACTTACCAAAAGATGTTTTATTTAACACCTCAGGTTAATGTAAAAATTACTTTCTGAGATTAATGCACTGTTTCAAATTATTTTGTAGGTAAGAGACATATGTTGTTACTTTATTATCAAATATGATAAAATTAAGACGCAGACATGGGGAACATTCCACATGTAAGGTGTGGTTTTCTGAGGCAGCAAACGCACCCAGTATTGGTGCAGTGCAAGTGTTAGGATGTTCTTCTCATTTACACAACTCAAACATCACAGGCTGGCTAAGACTCTTTCAGCATTACAGTTTTCACCTAAAAAATGACTCATTCAAAGTGTGTCATGTGGCCCAACCCAACTTCAGTTGTGTAGAAAACAATCCTGCTGCGTTTCTGGAAAAGACCAGGACTGAAGCACCTATGAAGGTGTCCACTGAGCTGCCACGCGAATGTGTGATGGGCACCTGAGTGTAGACCGACAGCCATGAGCTGGGTCCCTTCTTGGTAGGACCAAACACATAGGCTGTGATGTGATGCTGACTTCTCTTGTCTGTTTACATCCTTTCAGGCTCACTTCCACTAAGACTTTTTAATTCTAAATATTCCTTTTCCGAAATCTCTGCTGTCTCAGTAATTAGAGCTTTGCTGATACTCTGAAGGACTCACATGTTATCTAACTTCACACTTATCACTGAGGAGGCTGTGTCCCCGGACACTTCCGGGGGGTGGAAGGAGCTTCTGTGAATGGCAGTTCTACAGAATGGAGAGAGCAAGTGTGAAATACTCACCTTTTCCCATCATTAAGAACTTCTCATATGGAATACGGAAACAGAGGAAAAGATAATTGCATGCATATTTCATCCCAGCTACTACATTTGTCAATAGGCAAAGTAAAAAACCTGGCCTAAGGAAAGTGGCACAGAAAAAATGATGATATATATCGTGCATTAGAAATGCAGTCTTCAGGAGCATTTACGCCGTGGGTATTCTTCCTTTTGCTTAGCATTTAGTTTTGAGCACTAACAAGATAAAACTCAGGACCTCAAAGATTAATGAAGCACTTAAAAGTTTTAAACTTTTAAGTCAATATTTTAACATCCTTTAGATTGTAATTTAAATCAGTAAATCTAATTTGTGTTCTTGGGAGCAGTATTTCTAGGAAATACCATGTGTATAGGAGAGGAAGTGAGTTAGCTGTGGATCTAGATCAGATGAATCAGTATGCACTATATTGTTTTCTTGGGGATTTAGGTTAACACAGGGTTCAAAAATGTCCTACATGAAAGAGATGTGTTTGACTAGTCAATTTAACCATGCAAGGGGCTAGATACATAGAAAACTACATGGGAAGATAATTACAATTACATAGACAATTATACAGAAATATAGGTAGATATTTCAACACCACAAAATATATTTTGGTAAATTCTGATATAATTGTTCCCAAAGTTCTGCACTAATAATTTATAGTATAATAACAATGGAGTTCATATAATACTTTCAGAATATAAAACTAAGAAGTTTAAAGAATCTGTACAAATATCTTTACTGTTTGGCTATTTGTTTACATCCTCTTAATAAATGATACTGACATTAGAGACCAACGGTAATCAAATTTTAAACTGACACAGCATCCAAAAAATATTTAAAATGACTTTAGGCTTATAATTTGGGATACTACAAATAAAGAGGCCATCTGAACTGTTCAGAAATCGGAACACAATATGATTTTCCCTGTTCTACCCATGGAGCTCATAACTCTGAAACTCTTACTTCATTTTACAGTAAGATCACACATTGCTGATTTGCTAGATCTAATAGTAATCTCTTTAGGATGATTTTATAAAAGAAAGGTCATCCTTAACATCTGTATCTTAGTCTTTCAGTGTATTTCCTTTAAATTCAGAAATGCTAAATCTTACAAAGGTAGAAAGCAATTGTTGAAAACAAAAAAATAAAAAAAAATAAAAAAAAAAAGCAATTGTTGGATTTCAAGTGATTCTCTACTGAAGCAACTCCAGCTTCGAGAATTTGCCTCAAAGAATAGATTAACAAGGAGAAAACATGTGCTTTTCTCATTAGAGTCTCTGTGGTGTTAAATTAAGTACAGCAGTCATTTAAAATGAACCAGGTGTTTCATGAACATTTATCAACTAGCAGCTATTTAGAGACAACAGTAGACTGCAGTTCATTGCTAGTTATTAGGGAGGTTTCATGTACTAGGACAAAGGTACCTTCAACCTGTCCCCTTTGAAAAGATTACTCTACTTTCTATTCAATAGGGAATTAAATTTTTCTCTCACAATTTTAAAATTCAAGAAAACTCAATACTTAAAAGCTGATTTGAGAAATATACTGCCTACACCAAAGGGAAAATATTCAGTCAAAAGTGTGGGTAGCATAAATCCTTGCCAGACAATTTTTCTTTTGACTAATTTTTGTTTATATTCTTTCTTGGGGTTACAAGATTCAGAAAGTATAACAATGGAAGTAACACCCTTAAAATTTTGTTACAGGAAAGGTGAAGATCTTTTGAGCACTGTATGGCTGATCTTTTGTAGTTCCTTAAATGGACACAGGGAGTACACCTATTTCTTGTTTGTTAAATTATGAAGTCAATTACTACATCCCTACTCTGAAACTGCCTAGCACCCAAAACATTTGGAATGCTGGAAAATATCCTCTGTAAGCATTTGAGACACTGGAATATGAATCTGAATTACTTAGATTTACTGTATTACAATCTCTCCTCTAAAATGGCATGTGGGAAGCATTTAACTTAATGAGCCGGAGGGTCCTAGCATGCACGTTATGCTGTATCTTTCATTGTCAAGGGTAAATTACTGCTTCAGTTACTGATATGGTACCCCAGTGGCCTGAGAGGCACAATGTAGCTTCCAGAAATTCCCGCTTTTGTCTTAGGCAATAACTTACTCCCTGAGAACGTGCTTTCTGAGAATTATTCATAATATTTCCTATGGTACACAGAATTTGTTGAAGGTCATTCACAGATAGTAACTAAACCTGACTTTTTAAAAAAACTTAGAAACATTGACTGAAATGGTAAGTCTTCAAACATTACTATATAAAAGTAAAAACTGAGGAACATTTTCTATTTATACCATTTATTTAAAAAATCTAGTAAGAAATTAAAGTATAGGGAAGAATATTTTTTGGCATTACTGCTTTGTTACAAACTTTTTAAAATAAATGAGTATGGGCCTTTTGGGACTATTCTTTGAAGATTTAGGGTTGCAATAATTAAATATACTGTTACAATTTTATAAACAAGAATTTTAATCCTGCTTCAACATCAAATATGTGGACTCAAATATCTAAGCAAGTCTATGAGAGTTTTTCCAAAATAAGCTTTTCTGTCTAATAAAGTAATATAAAAATTTAATTAAAGCAAAACAAATAAAAGTTCCTTCACCAATCAGTGTTCAAGTATTTGAGTAAATTTTAGAACTTGACACTTTTTAAGGCAGAGACCTCGATCCAGGCTTTCTGCCAAGCCATTACTGGTAATCTGATGACCAGGAATAAGCAAATGAAAGAACTGCTGCCTGCCTTAGTTAGATATGGGTTTGCTAAAAGGGAAGGCAACATAGTTCTTACGCAAACAATAATACCCATAACAGAAACACACACACACACACACACACACACACACACACACATAATGCTTTTAGAATTTCAGGAATAGACACACTAAAATACAACTCAACTGAAAGAGACATAGACATAGCAGACACAGCTGGTGTGGGTTAGATACATTCTATATCTTGAGCAGTTTTAATATGCAAAAGCATTTCCCTTACTGATATATATATACATATATATATATATATAATTTCTTGCCACTGGAGGTCTCTCATTTTTTTAACTAATTCTTTCGAAATCTGGACACATCTGCAACTTCAGCATAATAAATTTCAATCTTGGTGTTTCAAAAATCTACGTAGTCTCCCAGTTTATTAGATGATACATGTTTTCAAAATAGAAAATAAAATAAAATCAGATTTAATTTACTATGTTCTCTCACAATTTCACAACAAAAATAGCTCACAGTAAAAAAATTAGCAGAATTTCTCTTTGTGTATTCATTTCATAACCAAGACTCATGCCAAAATTATATACTCCATAAACTCATGTACCCTATTCATTAGAGGAAGACACTGTAAGTCTCAAGCATTAGATTCTGACTTACACCTTAAACAATTGTGGAATGCTACATCACTGCTATGAACAGTACCTGCTCAGCTAAGCCACATGAGGTGTAGAAGTTATCACTGATCACAGCTCAGTGTTTTGGTAGAGTGAAGTCCACTGCTAAACTGCAAGAGGATAAATTTGGAGCAACTACTAGATATTAACATGTGCAAAGCTTTCTATATCATTCCAAGGGGTATTTATTGTTCATAGATCTTAATGATTCTGAAATCCAAACTCCGCCCCCAAAGTAAACAAAACAAGAATAGAATAAACACCTACTTACAGGAGGGCCTAGAGCCAAAGCTCAAAATGATCTCCTGTTTATACTACATTCTTTGAATTTTCATGTATTTGCACCTTACTTCATTAATAAATCTTTCATTCATCATAAAAATATTTTTTTCAAATTTACAGGAAAAAACACAATTCTATTCAATAGCATCTCATTGCCTATACAATGAGGGTAATTAGAATTCCCCTTGATTACACATCCCTTTGAATAGAAGCACAGCTGTAGAGAGCAAATATCATTTAATGTAAGTAAGCATCACAAGAAACAAATTTTAGATAAATTGATCACCATGAATGATGTTTTTAAAGAAGGCAACATTTGAAGCAGAAAAGAAAGAACATTGTGATAGTATTCTCATAAATATTCTATTCAAATCATTTCATAATGTCTAGCTAGATAGGACATACATATGACCACTGAGAGAAGTGCTTATAATTTTTATAATTTGCTTCTGTGGAAATCTATTTGATAAAGCTGAACATTCTCTGGACGACTTCCAAAATGGACATTCTAAAGAAAGCTCTGTAGACTGCATCTCATATGATTTTCTCACTGCATCAGCATTCCAAGATATTATGACTAGCTAGTAGCAAAGGAAGATGTTTGTCACTGTAACCAGCACATGTGACACAGGCGTGTCATTCCCAAGATGTTATTTCTCCTATCACTTCTCATGATCCCTTAGCAGTTTGGGAAGGTTTTTTCATAAACCTCATGTTCTCAATTTTCCTGGATATTTTGGCTCTTTGTTTCTTTGTGCACTTACACAATTCAGCTTTTCCAGCTTCAATAGATTGGAAGAAACTGAATTGGTAGATCAACTAGAAGAAAGGCACTGACCCTTGGAAAAGCCCCCCCGCCCAGATGATTCTGTTTCATAATGAAATGCAGGAGAGAGGGTGATGGCAGTCCTTGATCTGAATGTGCCTGTGTTTCTAAGTCCTTATGATTTGGAGCTTAAGTTGTCTTGACACCAATTAAATAGAGCCTCAGAGGCTTCCCCAATCTTTAATGAAGCTACATTTACATTACTCTCTTCTGACAGATTCACTTCCTGTTTTAAATCTTGTAAAAAGCACTGTGCCATGCCCCTCCTTTTACCTATTGGATTTACTGGGTTGATATTTGAGTGAACTGGAGACATACTTGTGTCTCCAACCCTACAAAACAGATACGTACTCTGAGTAGGATGGCCTCATTTTTTAACCACAATCAGGAATGGCCTTAATAAACAGCTGTGTTTGTTGCTAATTGCTCTTACAAAGAAAGACTTGATATTAGCTGCACAAAATTGTTTTTGAAAAGCATGCCCTTTCATATTTACCTCAGTTTGTTCATTTGCTCTAAGCATTTAGCAACCTGAAGCACCCATCATTTTGTCTTTCCACTTAAATATTCAGATATTTAACAAAAGCCTTTGTTTCTCGTGGCTAATGCACTATAGTGATAAAAAATTAACCATCATCACTTCTAGGCTCAGTTTTTTCTATGTTTTGGAGAACTTACAATCTCAGAAGAGTAGATTCAGAACTCTTCCCTTTTGAGAAAAATTATCCACCTGTTCATAAAGTGTAGTGACCTAACTTGTCTGAGAATAAAAATCAGGCTGCTTGATTCTCCCATCACAACATGGACTCCTCTGCTTTCTCACCTACTATACCAACACAGAGATATTCTCCGATCTGCCACATAAAATGGCAACGTGCCAGTAAATGTCATCAGATTCAACCTTGAACTTGCAGTGTTAAAACAATGGTCAAGGAACTTTTTTTTTTTTTTCTTTTTAGGTACCAGGGATCAAACTCTGTACCTTGCACTTGCCAGGCAGGCACTTATGCTGCTGAGCTGTCTCCACAGCCGCCCCCCTCCACCCTTTTTATTTTGAAGGAACCTTCTTAATATTGCCCTACATGGAGTCTCACACTACCCCATAAATGATCAGTGTCATTACTGAGTGGCCATGTAATGCTGTGCCCTTGACGACTGGTACAGAAAATGGAGAGAGAATAACCTTGGACAACTTCCTAACATGGTACTGAATACTACTTGATGCTTCCAAATCAGCATCTGTGGCACACAGGTCCAGGAAGGTGTGCCAGGAAGAGTTTCTCTCTCCAGCTTGTAAGTTTTCATTATTATGAAAGGAAAACTATATAGTACATCAATTTCCATTGATATTTTGAATGCCTCAATTCTTAGAACTGAATTAAAGATATAATTTCTGGGGCCTTGTAATTATTGTCTTCAGAATTTTTTTCAGGTCATACCTTAGCCAATCTCCTTTCATTTTGTGTTTCCTATCACCCACCTCATGAGGGCAAAATTCTTTCCTTTTCTACTTGCCTATGAGCTCTGACAAGAGGCTCACTCCTTAATGCACCACTGCTTCTCCTCATGAGCAGATAATAAGTGATTTCAAACCCAGGCGTGGTGGTACACACCAGCAATTTTAATGGTCTGGGAAGACAAAGCAGGGACATATCAAGTTGGATACTCATCTCAGCACCTTAGCAGGATGGCAAGACCTTGTCTCAAAATAGAGAGCATTGGAAAGCCTGGGAATATAGTGCACTGTAAAGATCCTGGCTTCAATCTCCCCTGGCAAACATACAAAAACATTTTCTGATTAACATTATTTTGCACTGTCATATATTGTATTTTATGTAAATATTCCATTCTGAAAACAGAAGGGGATTTTTAAACCACTAAAAGTATAATTTTAAACAAAGGTATTGAGAATAATAAATAGATAAAAATCCTATTAATTCTTGTGGACATTTTGAAACCAATTTTTTTCAAAGAGCTTGTTATCCTTTTATATCCTTTTATTTTTAACCAGATCTATGTTTATTGATACCACTGAGGACACATTTTATTGCACTGAATTTTATTTTTAGAAATTTTTAACTTTGTCAGAGTTTGCATGGAGGACTCTAGGCAGAACAGTTGAGCAGTAAGGTCAGGCTTGATTACCGTGTGTTTATGTCAGCAGTTTGTCCTATTCTTGAAGTAAGGTCATTAGTCCAGTACATGAGCAGAATTGTATAAGCCCGGGGATACTGGGCCTGCAAGGCTGTCTTTATGAGAACTTGGATGAGTCAGCCTGGCCATCATTCATAAAACGTGCTGTTTTCCCTAGAGAAATCTCATGACATCAGGGGAGAATAAGAATGGAGAGATTAATTGTTCAAGATCAGAACAAATCAGTCTAAAATCCAAATTAGTTTCCTGATTTATCATCCTTATCTCTTTCTAAGATGTTTCTTGGGTATGTATCATAAATTCCCTGAAATAATACACCGAGACAGAAAAAGTGACCCAGGATTTCCTCACTGCCCAGTTGAACACGCACAGCACTGTTTTGTGGTGTAGGGTGTGTTTCCTTGTCTCTTTCCACTTGCGTGGGCGATTCATTTTGAAAAAATGGGTAACTACTGGGGGGAGGTATATTGAACTTCAAGAGTAATAGCAAAATACTGAAAAGGAAATATTTTTTAAAACTAGGATAAATCTACTCAGTACGATAATTTAAGGTCATTTCTGGATTAAGATTCTTCTATATATATTTTCATGAGCTAAACAAAGTATTTTTCTTCAGAAGTATGAGGTTGGCTGAACTTTTTATTCTGTCACAATTTTGAATGATAATGCAGTTACTGTTTAGCAGTGTTGAGAAGATCTGATGAGTTAATCTCGTGTAGGGAGCTTGTGTGCTCCACAGATTTCCCAGGGTACAGTGATGTCTACAAAGTTTGATTTGTAGAAATAGTAATGTGATAGCGTAACATCAGCAACTAGCAAGTCACAAAATTATGCACTTGATCGCAATTTCATAGGTGGAAAAATATTTTTGATATAAAACTAAAAGAAAACGTTCATCAGTTACTTTTGAATAATAAGATATTTAGATCATTTCCTTCTTTGTGCTTGCCTGTACAAACTTTTTACAAAGAACCTATAAAACATGCCCAGAAAATATGAAATTCATAAATATAAATCTCACTGCTCCCTCCCTTGTATCTTAACAATTCTTAGGTTTGAGAAGAAACCTTTTGTCATACTTTCCGTAGTAGTTTACATCTCTTGTACTCTAGAGAAATGCTGCCATTTTATTTTAGTCTAATGCCTTGTCAGCCTTGTAGACCAGTTCATTCACCTCTAATGAAAATGTAGCAGATAAAGACCTGATCTCGTTCTCAAGTACCGAGTGCTGTAAAGCTCAATTCATAAAGCCCATTTCTTTCTTCAGAATTATGTCATTCTCTCTGCAAAGAAAAATTCAGAAACATCATGGATTCTTGGAGGACAGAGATGTTTCACCTGTGACTCAAAGCACACTCCATGCTGTCTCACCAGTGTAGAAAAAAGCAACAAGGAGGATCTTTTCTTGCCATGTTCTGATTAACTATTTGAAGAAGCAATGCATGAGTAAAGGTTACTATCATCATTTCTGCAGTACATATAGTCATCAGCAAACATTACACTCAGACATTCTGGTGTTGCTCAGCTTACCTGTAAACATTTCCCTACCAGTTCATCTTGCTCTCACCTTGTAATTATGATATATATATATATATATATATATATATATATATATATATATATATATATATATATGAAGATATTACACCTTTGAGAATTAGTCATGGCTGAGAGAGTTCTCAGTGCATAAATAAGTTATAATGAGTCAGCCTTTATGTTAGAATCTTACTGCTTTTAGGAAGCAGTGTGCATATTTTTATGATCACTTACTCCTCTGCCCACCTTCTTCATCTCACTGGTGGTAAGGTTTCTAACACTGCACTGGACCCAGCTGGTCTCTGGCATGGGTCACAGATGTGAAAGCTGGAAGCAGGCTCACATAGTGAGCAGTTTAGGCCATTAATTTTACACAAGACAAAATCGTGGTCTAGTAGCTTTATCTAAGAGCAAGAGATGTAGAGTAGAACCCAGCCCCATTATATTCTGCATTTGGGGGCCCTTTAAAGATCTGTGCTCACCATTCTTTGATTCGTATCATGGTGATAGTCCAGCCTCAGATACTTTGTTTTACAAAGTTCATCCCACTTCAGAATATGTGCTAAGAATACCATGGAATCATTTCAGTGTGGAAAGACAGAAAGTAGGAGTTGGTCTAAAGGGCATCTAAAATCCGTTGTGACTGTGAGTCAATATTTTGCTCACACACAGTATCAGTTCATTCTCTCTTGTGTAGAGTAGATTCTACTCCACTAATGGAGGAAGATTCTACAAGAGCCGAAGTAGACAGGTAATCAATCTGGGACTAGTAACTAGCAGTCTCATGTCTTCAAGCATGCGTTATTGTTCTTTACTGCCCATGCATTTTTCTTAGATCCATTTTTTTAAAGAGAATAAAAAGTAACTTAAAACTTAGAGACAATACAGATCTGACCCCATAAAAAAGGGTTATCTTCAAGAAATCAACGAATAACAAATGCTGGAGTGGCTGTGGGGAGAAAGGACCCCTTCTCCACTGTTGGTGGGCGTGTAGAAGGGTGAAACCACTGTGGGAATCAGTGGAGATTCTTCAAAAAACCTAACATTGGAGAACCCATTTGACCCAGATATTTCCCTTCTGGGAATCTTCCTGATAGAATTTAATATATGTGTACAGCAATATATGTGCACCCATATTTATGGCAGTTCAATTTGTAATAGCTAAATCTTGGAAATAATCCATATGTTCCTCAACTGAGGAATGAATAAAAAAGAGGTGATATTTTTCTACTATAGAGTATTACTCAGTTATAAATACACTCAAGGCTGCTATAGGTCAATGGAGGCAAATTGAGAGCATATTCATAGGTGAAATAAATCAGATGCACATGTGCAAACATCATATTGTTTCCTTAGTATAAGAAACTGAGGTAATAAAATCTGAAAGATACCAAAATATTTTGAAAGGGAAAGAAACTCCCATCTCTTTTTTTTTGTGGGTGACTCTTGCCAAAACTTTCCTTGTTAGGAAGTAGTTCTTTTCATACTTTGAAAGGTTTTGCGTTGCAAGTGAAGAACAAAGCAAACTAGTGTTGTGCTTCCAACCTAAAATAGCCTGCAAAGGTCTCATGTATTTGAAAGGTGATTGAACAGTGGCAGCATAACAGTATATTCATCCACTTACTAGTGTGGTGTAGTTCATGTACTATACAGTGGCCAAGCCTGGTGGGAGGAGCTGTAACTGGACAAGCACTTCTTGAGGCTTGACCCCTTTCCTGGCTCCTCTTTACTCTATCTCTGTTTCTCTGGCTACCATGATGTTATGGGCAGATTTCATCTACCAGGCCTCTCTGTGCCTCTTCTGCATTGGAGCTGGTCACCACATTTTGAAACCTGCTGTGAGCGCAAATACATTTCTCCTCCTTTAACTTGACAGTGTCATGTATTTTGTCCCCACACCAGGAAAGTGAGAAACACAAGTGTCATGTTGAAATGTAAGAAGATATTTATTTGCAATCTTAGAATCTTTATTTTCATGAAAGTTATTGGTCAAATGCCTGGCCCTTGATAATAAGGAAAATGCATCATTTTTTAATTCTTATTTTTATTCATTCATCATCTTTCCTGTGAGCTTGTTTGGAGGCCCTAGTGAGGTAGTGCAGCTGCACCCCTACTGTTGTTGGGAAACAACTCTACTCTATCAGTTATCCACCTCAGTAGAGCACACAGCTTCTGAAGGAACATATGTGGAAGGAAGAGGACAGCTTCCTAGTCAGCCAGATCAGCTGCATCACCCCCTGTCTGTTAGTGGGGTGACAGATGTCACAGGCAGATCGCACTCGCATCCTTTCAGTTACCATCTTCCCTTATCACCAGCTATGGACCAATTTCTGGATGAGGAATGAAATCTACACTTTCAGGGAGTTCACACAATACAGAGAAAAGGCATACACAGAAGCAGATTATTATGATTTCATGTGACAGATATAACCAAAGTTCTACAAAGAGAGAAAGCAAAGGATTAATAGAGGACAAGTTGAGTCAATGTAATCCCCAAAAATTACCATAACTTCAGATTCACATTGTAGATAATGATACAATATTAATGTGAAATAACATTCTGGAAGGTTGGGCTGGCCAGATAGCTCAGTGGACTGAAGAGCTCAGTGGCCAAGGTTCAGTCCCCAGCCTGCCATGCCAGCTCCTCTCCCAGGGCACACTGAGATGGCTATTGAGACCAGGTGTGGTGGCACATGCCTGTAATCCCAGCTCTTGGGAGGCTGAAAACAAGAGAATCACTACAAGTTCAAGCTACATAGTGAGACCCTGTAGACTCTGCAGGCCCTGTACCAAATACATTAAAAAATAAAAATAAAATAATAACATTCTGGAAAAGTAAATACATATAATTCAAGAAGCAGTGGAGTAGTAAGAGAACATCATATAACTGCAAATAGTTCAATATTGCTAAAGCCTAAACTGTATGCACTGAGCTACATAAAAATAATACTGAATATATGAAGAGAAGTTTCATAATCTGACTTTAAAACTATGCCAAAGAAGTTAAAATTACATTTAAGAACTATGGATTTGAACCTGATTATGAGAGCATAATCAACCTGAATTCTTGAAAAAACTGCCATTGTCAATCTGTCAGAAGCACTTCTGAGTGGTTAACTCCAAACCAGGAAAAGCAGCAAAGAGAAACACATCAGAAAATCCAGCCAGAAACTATTACAGCATAATCTAAGAAAATCACAAGGATAATGGCAATGAACTTAGGCTAAATCTAAGAGATACTTCATACGTAGAACCAGTGTGACTGGTGAAATTTTGGGAGGTAAAAAGGAAGAGTAAAGTCAACATTGGCTTCCAGATTCTTGGTCTGGCAGCAGAATGGATGGTACTCTCTTTCACACTGGTTGGAAAATGGGAACATGTTCAAGTATGATAAGAATGAGCACAGTGGCTTTGGCTATTTAGAATTGGAAGTATTAGTGGAATTTTGATGTAAAAATGTCCTGTAGGTAACTGGATATATGTGGTTGAAATATCTGGTGTAGTGATATTGAGTGAAAAGCCATCTATTTATAAATAACTAACATCATGAAAAGTATGTTATCCCAAGGTATATGCATGGAGCAGGCAAAAGAAGATTAAGGAAGAATCCTAATGAACACTAGTGGTTTTGGTTGAGGAAAACGGATTGTATCATCAAGTGATGTTGGGAAGAATCAGGCAAAGTGAGGGGGAAAAAATCAGGAGAATGTGAAATAATGATAAAATAAAATAGCATTAGAAATAATGCAAAATTTTACTAAACGAAAAGTAAAAGGAGTTCAACATTGCTTGCTGTATACATAATGCTATCTTCAAATTAGTTGCTCAGACTACCAGATATCAGTGTCAAAAATATGTTGAAATAAAAAAATTAAATAATAACAAAAATTTTGCAAGAAATTCAAAAGAATAAAAGAAAAAAAATTAAACCTTTTTTGTTTTTATTTTTTAATAATTTTATTGAGAAGCAAATAGCAATGAGACAGTTTCAAAACAAGTTAATAGGACAGTTACAATAATTAATACTTTGCATATTGTTGTCTTCTTAGTGGTTATTCATAGTACAAGATGCAGACATGATATCCAGTGAACAAACACTATTAGAACAAATCTTTCTATTCATTGAATTAAGAGAAAGTAGCTGTATATCAATCCTAATGTTTTTGAACATACCGGCACAAAATGGCCCTTCATTTGTATCCCCTTTTTTTGCTTAGTTTTATCAGAGATGGGTATTCCATTGTCATTTAAATATTGTAGGTGCATGAATTCAGCAAAATATTCCAATATAGTCCGGTAGTACATAATAGCAGTGGGTTATCCATAGGACTGGTAATGTCAGAAGTTGTTGACTTGAGCCTTTTACAGCTCAACATATTAATATGGCTTTACTTTTCATACTTTACTGTTATACTTTACTGCTGGATGGTTAAGACCATGATAAAGCAAGACCTATATAACAAAAAATGTAGCTTTTGTATGTGATAAGGACAGTCAAATCCCCTCAGGATTTATCCTGACACCTTGTACCACAGTTTGTAGATCCTTTGTCAGTGTCAGCCATGTAGATGAGTTATGACCATTGCTTGACCAATTTCCTCTCTATGAAAGCCTGGGATAATGTTTTCTCTCCATTTGACTCTCTTTAGGCACACTCCACATCATTGATCACTTTTCTCTGTGGCCCCGTAATCTCCTTGATCAAAAAATTTGGGCCACAACTGAGTTACATGATGTTACTGTATAGGTTCTCCTATGTTCTGAGTCCTCACTGCCCTTGAAAGACTAGGGCCAAAATTTTGGCTGTCCTTGCAGCCCTTCTTTTTCTCTAATTTTGGTCTTCAAACTTAAGTTGTTAACCCTCCAGAAGAGAAGCTTATTATGATTACCCTACAACATAGGCAGTTGAGCTTAAGCTCACTATCTGTCTGAATATCAAACATCTTGGACAAAACATGTAACAAGTATTTTCCATCAAGTATTGATATGTTAAACTTTAAGTCCCTACAGAATATGAAGAGTAAAAAATTTTTTTTAATTTAAAAATAAGGAATAAACAATTACATATTTTACACAGAAATTTAGAAATCTAGCTGTATATAGCTTTGTAGCAGGACAGTAAAAATTTAAACACTAACTGCTCCTTAATAGACTTGTAGATTTAGTAACCAAACTCAGTAGCATAGCAAGATACAAAGTCAACACTCAAAAATCAATATAATATTTCCATACTCAAATAAGAAATGCACCAAGGGAAGTATTATAGAATCCACACTTCATAATAACACCAAAAACAATGAAATATTTAGGAATAAGTCTCCCAAAAGAAGTAAAAGACGTATAAAGCAAAAATTGTAGTACTCTGAGAAGAGAGACAAGCTTCTCTGAGATTCTGCAATGCTGAGTTCTGTGCCGACATCACTGGAAGTGAATGCAAGGTGGTGAAGCAAAGGCCTGGCCCACAAGAGGGTGGGGAGTGCAAGGGACTGAGAGAGAGGCAGCGAGCATGAGGCCGGCCTCTGGAGCCTGGTGGACTAAAGAGGAAGAAGAGCAGAAGAGGACCCACATTGAAGGATATTTTAAAATTATTTTTAAATAAGACACACTTGAAAGTATGTGATTACTTATTTTTAAAAGTCCTGAAAATGAGGACTTCAATGGCTCAGGATGAAAGGAAATGACAATGTCTCAGACAGACTGATAAGGAGAATCCATAGAACAGCTCCCAGCAGGCAATGCTGACTCATTATCATGCACCAAGATGCACACTGCCATTGTGTGACCTATAATTCAATCCTTTTTACTTGAATATTGGTAGGTGCATGTCACTTGAAAATCTCATGTACTCACCCATACAGATGCTCACACAGTGTTTGAAACAAGAAGGCCTCATGGTGTACACTACAGTATATGTTCAGCGGGAACCTTTTTGGAAAGAACTAAATTATGTAGGAACTGATTCTACTTTCTTCATAAAGAAATGAGCACTAACCCACTCTCATGTTCACTGCAGTATTACTCACAAGAGGTAAGACAAGGGGTCAATTTGTGACCATCCATAAATCACTGTGCCTGTGCACATGTGTGCCTGAAGGCAAATACAGATATTTAGAGATGCTGTACTGTACAGAGGCCCTTTTGGTCCTTGTCTCCGTTCAAGAAGTTTACATTTGTAATCCCAAATATACATTATTGGAATTTTACCAAATTAATTGCAATCTACCACTTCCAGTGTAACCCACAACAAAAATAAAGACACTAAAGTGTATTTATAATTATGGGGAGTCAAGGGGTCCTAAGTCCAGCCACGAAGATGGCTTCTTGGAACAAAGGCCTTGACCCAGGGCCAAACCCAGGTTTTATTTAGTCATGAAAGAGGAGTGATTTGAGGATAAATGACCGAGAATTGCAGAAAGTAGGTGAGCACCTTGAGCTGGGCTAGGTAGGAGGCCTGCATTTTCCTCTGTGATATGGAGAGCATAATATGCAGAGAGTAATGTGCATTGTACTACCGAGATAGTGTCTAATGTTTTGGGGTCCAGTGCTTCAGCACTGATTTGTAATCTTTCAAGCCCCAGGAAGTCATAGCCTCTGTTTGGAGGCTCCATCCCAGTAGAGCATGGACCATTGGCTCTGTCCTTTATCAACCTGCCTCATATTAAAGAGCAGTGAGTGTGGGTTATCAGGGAAACACTACCACCAGCACCTGAGCTAGACCAATATGCATTGCTTAAGGCCATTGAAAGGGCCAAGAGAAGTCCTAGCCAGATCTGACCTATCAGTACAAGGAAATAGGGTCAGCCTCAGCTAAAATAGAGATGATTGCTTTTACTTCAAGGAGAGCTGTTCAGGTGGTCCTCCACATGGGGCCGGAACAGCATGGATGAACTTAGGGGACATTATGCCAGTTGAAATAAGCCAGGCATTATGAAACAAACAGTGTATGATCTTATTTACATGTAGGATTGAAAAACATTGAATTCAGAGAAGAAAAAGAAAAGTGTGCTTTTAAAACCTGAAGCCCAAGGGAGAGGATGGGGAGTTATTTGTTAAAAGATGCAAAATTTTAGTTACACGGTATATATCAGTTCTGCAGATCTATCGGATAGCATGGTAGATATTGTCAATAATATACTTAGAAATTGCTAAGATGGTGGACTTTAGATGTTCTTAACACACAAAAGTGCATGACAGGATATTTTAATTAGCCTAATTTATTTATATCACAAGGCATAAACACATCAAAATTATAGGCTACAAATATATGTAACTCCTTATTTATCAAATGGGAGAAAAAATCATAACTGACCTAATATCTAACTTACATTTATAGCTAGTGTGTTTTATTTTCTAGAGAATGACTTAAATTGTTATTCATATACCACGATGCTTTCATCAACAATACTGTAGTTTGGCATATATGATAGATTCTAACAGACTGTCTTGAAAATATGGAAGAGTTTTCTTCTGAAATATACCACTGATAGCAAGCATAAATGCATGTTCAGGCCTGTGACAAGATCATCTTAGGGCAAAACAATGTCAGGAGCAGGAGAGGCGTGGAATACTCCACAGCTGTGCTATAGGACAATCCAATCAGTGTAGTGTCATGGGCTAAAACAGCCAAACCTTAGCAAAACAAGAAACAAACATCTAATGTAGGAATCAATACCTGAGCTTCAAATAAGAATAGATAGATAGGACCACCCATATAGCTTAGCAGATTAAAGCATGGCCATTGAGACTGGATGTGGGGATGCACGCCAGTAATCCCAGTACTTGGGAGACTAACTATGGATAGCTATGAGTGTGATCTAGTAGTGAGACTCTGAACACCCTGTAGACCATTCCCTAAAACAAAAAAATAACAATAGACAAACTTTATATGATTTTTATTTTGGTTATTTAGGACTTGCAATAAAACTTCAGAACCAAATCAAAGAGAATTCTACTCACAATTAGAATTAAATTTTAACCAAATCCCTGGCAGGTGGAAGTGTCTTTTCCAAAATCAAATATATGTACAACATTTTTTTTCTCGTTCAGATAAAAATACTCTTATTTTTCTGGATTTCTTTTACATCTCTACTTTTCAGCAGTTATTGTCATTCAAAGCATCATAATATTGGGAGAAGATCCTAGGCTAGATCTAATACCTAACCTTAGTACAAGTAAAGGGGTATGAATACAGGAAGGCAAAACTTTTCTCTTTTAAATTTTGTTTATTCATTTATTTAACAAATCCCTTTGAGCACCTGTCACACTGGAGGCATTGTGCAATGTGCTGGCCGTGGACCAGGTCAAAATATCATGCATAGGTTAATGGTCCAAGGACTTAAAGCTATGCTGACGGCGAAGGCGTTCTGTGTAGCAAGGGATGAAGTCACACCGCTGAATGAGACAGTGGTGTCATTTTCTGAAAGTTGCATTTTTAAAACCATAATTCTTCCAAATGTGTTGAAAATTGTCCTCAGCAGCTATTTTAACATTACACAGACACAGCGCTTTTATAACAGGAAAATGTTCTTATTTTCAGCTCAAGTTTTTAAGTGGGGGCAATGTGGCAGATGCATAGGAGATTGATTTGAACTGAATTTTAATTAAAATCACTGAAAGGCCTAATGAATACATTTTCTGTGACTATATGAGTCTATAGAAAGTTCTGTCTATGTTAAAGAAACAAATAATGTCAAAATTAAAAGAACAAGGAAACTAGTAAATGACCATTTACTGATTACTGAGGTCACAATGTTCTGTTGAATGTTTTTATGGAAAGACGGTCTTCATTTTACTTTGCCAGATCCAGCTGTACTATTTTATAAAGATGTTGAAATCAAGAAATGAATAATGTACAGAATCTTACACTCAGCACAGTGTAACACACTGACACATTAACATTTCTTTATGTTTTTATTTTGCATTTCTGCTTCAGCAGCTGCCTCTTACATGAATTGTGATAAACACATATGGTGTATTTTTTTAATTTTAAATTATTACTATTTAAAATTTACAGTTTTAATTTTTTTAATCATTATAGTTAAATACAAATTACCATAAACTCCCCTCAAAATACTCCCTCTGGTTTTCAGGGTACTTGTCTATCATTGTTCTTCATTTCTTAACCAGCTCTAGAAGTCTCTTTCAGGGTGTCTTTATGAGGTATGATCAAAGCTACCAGGAACACTGCTGCCAGGTGACATCCATAGGAAAGGCTGTGGATAAAAAACTGTGCTGCGTTTGCATCTCCCTTATTCACCAAATCTGGTGCTATGTGACTTCTGGCTCTTTCCCATAGTCAAAATGATAGTCAGCAACCACAACAGCACAACTAAAGACACTCAGTAAAGAGACATTCGTGGACCACTTCAGAAACTGACAAGCGCGTGGAATAAATGTGAGGAAGTTTTCAGGGAACCAATAGCGCTGTGCCTTTTACCACAGTACATTTTTACTCAGGCACACACCATATTTTGTCATCACACCTTCTGTAATACTAGAATGACAACACAACCGATCCTGCATAAATTGAAATCAAAACACTATATTTGAATAAACGAATTAGGAAAGCATATTGTTATTTTCTTCTTACATGTGAAATATATAGTCCTTTCAAGTATGATCCTCCTGTGAAAATGATTGTTTCTTAGAAAGATTGATGTGGAGAATATAGGTATGTTGAGCAAAGTTGAAATTTAATAGAAATTGAATTAGCAAGTATGGTTACAGTCTCATTCTAAACAGTGCTATCTTGGGTACTTTGGGAGATAAAAAGATGAATTGGACGGGACTGTGAGTCACCCCGAGCTCACGCCCGAGTGGGCAACAGCTGTGACAAGTGCTTTAATAGCTGAATAGACAGCACTGAGGCTGAAAGTGTTGCTGGGAGTCAGGGAATTCATTCCAGCTGAGGATGCCTTTGTAAACGATGGCACACATGTGGATCATTAGGTGCACAGAAGACAAGTGCGAACGTATGACATAGCCTTTTATGCAAAAAATTGATCTTCTTGTGAAGGTAAGACTTATGCATATGATAGGAAACTTTAGAAACAGGAAAACTATTGTGAAATGTGCAATTACACACAAAAGCACAAAAATACTTGGACAGGAAGTAAGGGCTCCAAAAGGACCAATCGATATTGACTGGAGAGGTAAGCAGCACCTTGAAGAAGATGGGCCATGAGATGGCCTGAGAAGTACCAGAATTCTTTCTAAAAGAAGCACGAGGATAAGTACAAAATGATGAAAACACCAACTGACGGCAGGAGAGACCACAGCCAGCACTATGAACTTCAGAGATGAACATGGCCAAAGCACCAGGTCTTTTCTGGAGAACACTGGAAGAGCACATTGGTTGCATTTAGAAAAAGTGAGATAGGAATGCTACTCCAGGATGCCAAGATGAGGAAGCTGGACTTGATTCCCGAAGACAGGAAACATCTGTGGTGCTCCAGGTAGCTTAATGACATGTGAAGCAAGTATAAGGACCAGAATGCAAAGTGCTGCTTTCTGAATTGTTTCACACCGAGATCCTCTAGACACTTTGAACTCAATAAAGGATTAGGCACATCATGTTATTACTACACATAGTTCCTATATGTTAGGTACATTTAGAGAACTAATGAGTTTATACCCAAGCCCAACAATTATGGAAATGGGTCTATTGAACCTTAGTTGACCTTCTCTATCATTAAGAAGTAGATAGAAAGCACACAGTATGTTAACATTGGTTAAAACACTATGAGAACCACTGAAATGAAAATACTGCATGAAGAGAAAGAACCTATTTCACCTATGCTAATGACCTTTAGAAGGAATCCTGGGTTGTAAAAAGGAAATTTCCTTTTGTAAGATGGTTTTAAAACAGAGAAATACATCTGGAATTACAAACTGGCTCAATTTCAATACCATAGAAGGAATAAACCCAAGAGCTTGCCCACAACCATCAGCACATGTAATGTAGGAAGCAATCAGCAAGACTGTATGAAGGGAAATCACGGCAGATCAGTTCAATTTCCAGCCAGGCTAGGAGAATCGATCTTCATGACGAGGAGGCTATAACATGGATGACTTTTTGTAAGATTATGAGGCCTGCTGTTTTAACATCCTTTTTAATAAGCTAACTAGATAAAGTCTATGCATGTTTCACATGGAGATAGATGAGAAGAATTTATATCCAGATATTACTTATTGATTAAGAATCTCTCACTATTACTATGGAAATATCTGCCTGTAGCTCATCAGCTCAAAGGTCAGAGGCGTGCTAATGGTGTCACAGTAATGAAGCTGCTTTCTAAGTGGGCTCACTTTACAGGCATCATCTTACCAGCTGGGGCATGTTCCTTCCCGCTGACTCAAAATGCATGTTGTTGTCACTAGAGAACCCAAAAACACCAACAGTACAACCTAAATCCTCGTTAGAAGAGAAAGAAAACCAGTCCCCTTGAATTCTCATTAGGCAAACTCTATACACAGTCAAACAAAACTATCAGCTCATTTAACATCAAGAAAGGTGATGAACTCATGGACTTGAATTCTTTGCTTAATTTCATTGCTCTACAATAAGCAAATTCATCTTGAGAACTGATGATAGAAGGAGAACCAACACTCATTCTAAGTATACCTGTGTAAGGTGTGTTTTCACTTCTCTAACCCACCGAAATCTCTACTGTGCCCATCAGCCTAGGTGCAGCTTTCCTGGGTCCCCTTTTCAAACCACTCATGCCAGGGTTTTATACATTCTCACAGCATCTTTATGCTCTGTTGGCTCCTCTCAACTAGTATCCACATATCCATCAAAACTTCAGCTTTAGGTCCACGAAATCAGTATGCCTGGAAAAATCAGAGAGGGCAGACTCTGAAAGTCTTCCCAGTCTCTGACACCATCACTTTTATAATTTCCACTGTCTGTTGTATAATAAGTGAAGTGGGCTGCCCAGGCCCGGGCAAGATGATGTGCTTCTCTGAGCCCATGAAGCAAGGCTTGTGAAAAGCCACCTGCAACCCACCTCTCTTTTTGATACATGTTCCATCTGGGAAAACTATGAAACCTTTTCCTTCACATTTTCTGTCTAATTTCTTTATTATTAAGCCTTCCGATGTTGCTTCTATTTCTTCTAATTATAGTTAATAAAAATTTCCTGGTGGGTCAGCCAGATAGCTCAGTGGACTAAAGTGCCTGCTTAGGCAGAGCACAGTGGCTGGAGTTTGATTCCCAGCATGATGTGCAGGCCCCATCCTTGGGGTGCGCTGAGACAGTGATTGAGCCTCATGGTGGCACGCGCCTATAATCCCAGTGCTTTGAGAGGCTGAAAACAGTAGGATCACTACAAGTCTGATCTATGTAGTGAGGCCCTGTGCGCCTTGCAGAGCCTGTCCTAAGTTGATGAAAAAAAAAAAACAAAATTCCTCATGTGTACTCTCACCATAACCTAATTTTTGAAAAGTATGAATTCGAGCCCTACAATGGCTATTAAATACTATGGCGGTTAAGTCATTTCTTTAGGTATTTGAAAGACATGAAAAGCTCTGGAGGCTACAGGAGTTAATTGGTGGTAGAGGAGTTGCCTGGCGTGTGTGACGCACTGAGTCTGGTCCCTTGTGCTGCAAAAAGCATAAGATAAAATAATAAAATTCTCTTATGTGTTGTTCATCTTTTAACCTGTCATTATTTTTAATAAAATGTGAAGTTAAAAGATATAACACAGGTATGCACCAAATTCTATTGGTGTTTTCAAGTGATTTGATAGCTTCACATATTCATATGACACCATGATATCTTCTGATCGTTCTTTGTCAGAAGGCTCTTTAGACATGACGTACAGTTTTATAAATCAGGCTAGCTGTCAGGCTGGTGATTCAATTGTGGAGAAAGACTCATTTCCCTTGTCCTCTACTTATACAATGTTCAAATTGCATTATGTTCTTTGAGGTTGCTTTTTTCATTGATCCAGACAAATCTTGCTTTGTGCTTTTTTCAAAGAATTGCTTATCAGAAAATTTCCAGTAACCTTCTGGCATTTCAAAATTACATATTCCCTGGATAACAATTTTCTTTGTTGTAAATATAAAGCAGCCAAGTTCTTAAAGACATATCTAATATAGTATGACAGTTACATGAAGTATTGTTGGCTGCTTTGATTTCTTTCGAGCTCTATCACCCTTCTTTCGTACTTCAACTTGTTTTTCACTCTCAGTAAACTTATATTTTCAAGCTGGTTGAGAGGCATTATACTTATGTATCCATAAGCTACTGATTATTTAAAATGAATAATATTCAAGCACAGTGTTTCTTCACTGAAGTAATGTTAATTACTTTATCTCTTATTTTCCTAGTTCCAAATTTTCATGTTTTATTATGTCAAATGTTTTATGTTATGAAACAGCATAACAGCAAGAAAGCAGTTCTACACTCTGCTTACACAAACTCTCTTATTTTCTTAATTAATAAAGGGCAATTCATTCTCATCAGCTCAATTTCAGCTTCGACTGAGACACAAAATGATTACCACATCTAATAAGAAATAATAGAGATTTTTTTTCCCTAGTGTTTTCTAATTTTTTGTTATAAATTACCTCAGAAGTTCTTCCAATTCAAGCACTAGTTACTGAAAGGTGATTTGTTAGTCTGATTCTATGGAGTTTTCATAAGTAACTAAAGTAAGAACCAGCTGTGGATTTGGGAATCCACAGTTCAGAATTCATTTCATTTTTTGTGCCTTTGTCTCACTTCTGCTTCATCATATTGTCATTGTTGTTTAGGTTCCTGACTTCCATGGTAACTCAGAGTCTCTAGTATTGGCCCAAGAAATTCACTGAATCTGGAACCTGCCCCTTTTCTTAAGAAAAGTAGTAAACCCTGGACTCAGTGAAATCTTAAATATCCTAAATTACCCACTGTGCATGATTTTCATGCCATCTACAGCTATGAGATTTGGGCCACTACAGTCAAACACATGAAGCTTCCCAGCCCTTCATCCTCTCCTGAATCTCTCCCCCAGACAGTGCCATTAGCTAACTTTCTCCTCTTTCCATTTTGGACTATCTATGGTTTGCACCACCCTGCCACATTCTCATTGTCTGCAGTATGCACTCTCCATTCCCTAGCTTTGATTGAAGTCCACTGAGCCACCAGTTACATGTGACTCCCTCACATTGCTCTCCAAAAAAGTTGCTTATTCTACCTTACCCTCTAGCATTTCTTAGTGTGTATACTTAGCATTTCTTATCACTCTTTGAAAGGGTGCTTTCTCTAATGCCCTTAGATTATTTGACCTCTTCTTGAAATTTAGGCATCCACTTTACCTCTCAAATCTGGGTGATAATCCATGAAAATGGTAGCTTTCTAGAGCCTTTAGTAAAATAAAACTTACATAAACTTCTCAATAAGAATTTATAAATCTCTTAGAGTCAGCAGCAGATTACATTAGATTATGCTTGTCTTACTTGTATGGTGGCACAGGTATAAATAGTTTATACATTTGAGACATTTTTATCAACTCATAAAGCTTACATTGCCTGTTTAATAGTGATTGAAGGGGAGGATTATTTAGAAATCAAGCCAACTGGTTCCTGTTGCAGTTCAGCTCTGTCTAACCAAACATAAAAGCTACACGCTATTCTGATCTGATTTGTTGTAGACTTCTGCATAACTCTGGGCATGGTGCCTTATATAGCAGTTCCCTGGTGTTGTTTTGGAAAAGTCCTTTGCAGAAAAAGCCAAAACTCAGCTTGAACTCTTGTCCCCTGTCAGGGAGAATCTTTCTATCAGCGGGATTTCTCAGCTCTTTCAAAAATCATTCAGTGCTTTCTTGGTAAATTTTATTCCTGTGTAATATGCCAACTGCAGCTCACTCAAATTGTTCATCCTATAAGCTTTAAAAGCAAAGAATCTCAGTCTGTAATTAAAGCCTTTGTTATAAAAATTTCTATGTGAAAAATGTGTTAAATTCATTGAAAACTGTCCATTGTTTTAAATTCACCTTTTAAAATAATAATTTGCTATTAATTAGTGTTTCCATAGAGAAGATAAAAATTTCATTTAAGTTAGTAAATGGTGAGCCAATATTTGAATCCCAGTAGACTTACTCAAGAGTCTGTACAGGCAAGTGATGTTTTATAAATGAGGAACAACTAAGATGTTAAGTCAGTCTGGGTGGAAACTTCTAGACGAAGATATTTCTTATGACCATGATGAGCTCCAAGGGTCCAGGGAAAGTTAACTATTTGGAGTTCAGAATACAATGCTGACTCTCTGTTCAACCCACAAAATTCTGCTTAATCTTTAAGATTGCTACAATGCACAAGATTTACAATGACTAGCGCAGAATTCACGACGTTTCAATGCCAGAAATCAAACAAAGCATAAACACTTAAGAATTTTATTTAAAACAAGTTTAATACTTTTTATCTCATGTTAAATTCAATTATAAAATAAAAAGAAATAAAAGATGTTTGGTAGCAAGAAAGGCATAAAAGTGGAAAGCAATCAGATATGTTACAAAACATGATACGTTTTTATGGAATTAAAAAGTTTTAAACTGTGAAAGAAAAAATGGAGACAGAGACGGGAGCTAAATAAAGGGGGCATGCAATATATACAGAATACATAAACAATGGACTTCAAAGGCATCTGTAATTGTAACAGATATTTACAAACACACACACACACACACGCACACGCACACACACACCATGTATCTAGTCCCCTCCCAACCACTGACCATTACGTTAATAAAAGAGTTAGACCAGCCCAAAGATACTGAGCACGGCAGGCCAAGAGAGTGATGCACGGTGTCCTGAGCTTCTAGCACAGGGAGGAAGAATAAATAGAAAAAATAAGGTGTTTCTTTTTTATAAATCTCCAACCAAATGTTCAGACATCATCCAACTGGGTATCTGTGGGCTTACAAGGGAGTCACATAATTCAACTGATTACTCAGATAACTGACACAAAATTCACAATACATTGTGCAACACACATTAGGTATCCAGTAGACAGCAGATAGTAGTGTTACTTGGCAAAAGGGAGGTGCTTCTCTAACTCCTACCTGAAAAGGAAAGACAGTATTTATCTATTTAGTGCCTGTCAAAACACTTTTTAAATTTGAGTTTGCGATATGAAGAACATAGCCTTCAGAGATTTTGGGTTTTGTTCTTTGTGGTTACATTTTTTCACTTTCTCAAAGACATTTATTTCCTTTGCCCAAAAAGCACTTCTGTATATTACCTATTCTAGCACTTTATACCTTTAGGTTCCTTTTATATTCTTAAAAATGTTGAGAACCTTATTGAGTGTATGTGATATATCTGCTGATATTGTTCAAATTAGAAATTAAAACTAAGAGTTTTTAAAGCTAATGAATTCCAGCAAAAATAAGAAATTTATCTAGTAACATAAACACTTTTATTTAAAATAAACTATAATTTATAAGTAAAAACATTTAGTAATAAACAAAGCAGCTTTATGTTTTTGCAAACTGTTTCGGTGTCTCCCTTAATAAAGAGTATTTGAAATTTCATTATCTACCTCTGAACCTACACTATTGAAATATGTTGCTTTGGTTAAGGTATGGAAAGAAATTCAGTCTCAGATATATAGTGAGAAATGTTAAAATTATTGTGAGGCCCTTTTTAGATCATTGTAGATATTCTTTACCTAAGCTCACTAAGAGATGGTTTTTTATTGTTTCTTTTTTTATGTTTTTAGCATAGGGTGTACAGGGTCTCACTATGTAGAGCTGACTCCTCCTAGTGATCCACCTGCTTTCAGCCTCCCAAGAACTAGGATTGCAGGCCTGCGCCACCATGACTAGTCTCAATCACAGCTTCAGCGCACCCCAGGTGCAGGGTCAACATAGCTTGGGGTGACCAGAATTGAACCCCGGACTCTGTGCTCTACCTAAGCCGGTGCTTTAGTCCACTGAGCTATCTGGCTGGCTCTCTCTTTTATTGTTTTGATAACTATAAGCTTACACTGCATACCATTATTGTTTGTGTCTGGTTGTCCCCCCAAAGCCTCATACAGTCACGGAATACACTTCCAGAGTTTGTGATTAGCTCATGATCCACTGGGATTATGGGCGTGAGCGCTGCTAGGATTATGGGTGTGAGTGCTGCTAGGATTATGGGCATAAGTGCTGCTAGGATTATGGGTGTGAGTGCTGCTAGGATTATGGGCAAGAGCACTGCACCCAGCCTGGGGTGGGCAGCCTGGATGGAATGTAAGGGAAACAGACTTGGGCTCTGCAGCCATTGTCGCCTGCACTCCCTTCTCATTCTTTTCTGCTGCCTTGAACTGCTGCCCTCTGCCCTGTGCCCCTCTGCCGTGGAGCCAGCTAAGTATGGACTGAAACCTCCAGTGACTGTGAGCTAAGCAAGCCTTTCCTTCCTTCATTTTGAGTGTCGGGTATTTCTCCCAGCAACAAGAGTAACTGAGACATTTACTGTATGTTTGCAATTAGTATATATTGTGGAACTGCTAAATTGAGCTAATTAATATATGTATTATCTAACATACTTATTCTTGAAGTGAAAATGTTTAAAATATACTTTTAACAATTATCAAGAGTATATTACATTATTATTAACTATGTTGACCATGTCATATGTTACTTTTTGGGGGGATTCCCAAATCACTTCTTTTTTTATTATTTTATTGAGAAACAGCAATGAGACAGTTTTGAAACTGATTAGTAGGACAGTTTCAACAATTAGTACATTGCATATTGTTGTCTTCATAGCACAAGATGCAGACATGATATCCTGTTCAAACACTATTAATATAAATCTTTCTTCTTATTGAATTAAGAGAAAGTAACTGTATATCTATCCTATTTTGTATATACAGATACAAAATAGTCCTTCATTTATATCCCCTTTTTTTGTTGTTTGGTATTCCATTGCCATTTAAATATTGTAGGTGCATGAGTGCAGCAAAATAATCCAATATGGTCCAGTAATATATTGTATATTAGATCTCTTGAGCTTTTTTTCTAACTATAATTTTGCTTAATTCAACAAACATCTCCCCACTCTCAGTCCCTGGTAATGACCATTCTACATCTTACATCTATAATTTCCACATTTGCAGATCCCACATTTGAGAAAGCTCAAAAATTACTTGTTTTTGTATGCCTGTATTATTTCACATACCATAATAATGTCTTCCAGTGTGACCCATGCTGTTGCAGATGACAAGATATTCTTTTTGAAGATAGTGTAACATTCCATTGTACATAATATATGCCAACTTTTCTTCCCTCACTTAGCTTTTGATGACCATTTTAGCTTGATTCTATATCTCGATTGTGATGAATAATGTTCAGTGAATATAGTAATATAGTTATCTGTGATAAACTGATTTGATTTGTTTTGAATATATAGCCAAGAATAGATTGCTAGATCATAAGGTCATTCCATTTTAAATTTTTAAAATAGCTACTATATTGTTTTTCATAATGGCTTTTTTATTTATGTTGGACAAGTGATTATTTCTTAGAAGTGAGCTGTAATGTGAAATCTTAAATAATTCCAAAGAACCTTTTATACTTTATTACATTGATATCCATTATCTGTCTCATACTTTGTATATATTTGTATCTGTGTATGATTTTGTAAATGGATTGATTGTTTTGAAAATATAAGCTTAGTGAGCTAAACAGGTATTCCTAATATTGACAAATTTTACTTAGCGTAACAACATTAAGAAAAGCTTTTGTTAAAAGCATCATCAATCGCATCAAAGAAGGGCTTTTAGGTTTGGGAAGCTGTCATGCTCATAGTGGCAGATGCAAGCTCTCAAGAATTCTATTTTTGCTTGAAATCTCCATTTTGATCATGAACAACACAACTGTCATTTGTGTTACTTGAAGTGACAGCTCACTTCATTCATTTAAAAAAAAAACTTGTGAAACATCCAAATTTGAATAACCATAGTTTGTCTGTCAGTCTTCCTTGCTTAAAATGAAGCTCCTGAAAAAAGCAACTAGCTCAGTTTAGAATCATTGGCAGAAACGCTCTGTGTGCACAGACAATCTAGTAGTCATTTTTGTGCAACAAAACAACCTTATGTATACTTCCCATTTCATGCCACAAAATATTAAAATATGTATTTGAGGTTTAGAATTAGAAAAATAATATTGTGTACTCTTCCATCAAAAAATGGAAATAATATACTCATTTTTAGTAAGGTTAAAAATCACTAGCACAGTTTGATGCAGTTCCCTTGGTTATTGCAAAGACAGCTGGAAAATTTATTCACCATTGTCTTAATCATTTCAAATCTTAACATGTGGAATAAAGCTGGTAATATATTAATATGACTATGACAATGATATTGAACTTGTGTCTACCTCAAAAGAGTCTCGAGAACCCACAAGGGCCCATGGATCACAATTTGAAAAATTCTATTGCACAGAATGCTTCTTTCTAAATTTATTTTGTTCTGTCATATTTTAAAATATCTCCCTCCTCATCCACAGCATTTATGTCACAAAGTTACAGAATCCAAAGTCGTGACTGCACCATAAGAATATCCAGCTGTCAACTAAAATGCAGATCACTAGTGGTGATTACAATTAATCTAGTCATTTGTTCGCTAATGACTTTGAAATAGCAAAAGACAAGTCGATGAGTGTGGGTATTTAACACGAAATGTCACCCACTCCAACTACCAAAACAGGCCTATGGAGAAAGGCTGGTTAGCCCCAGCCAGTTGTCCAGTAGTCTCCAACGAGACCAAACTTGTAAATACATAAATGCCATAGTTACTGATGTAAGACCTTGCTTATCTAATGGCCAGTATTTTCCTTCTGTATTAATCCAGGAGAAAAGACGTAGATGGAACTGTGCCCCAGTGTTGTGCCTCAAGCCAAGAAATGAGGTATAGCTGCAACCCCAAGCATAATTCTGCTCAGAACCAGTCACTGTTGTCAGTGGAGCACTCTGCTTTAGCTTTCAGCAAACAGGATTTCATTAACCTCAGCTCCCTGCCCCCCCCTTCAGTAGCTCTTCTCAGAGCCTTCAGAACCGTAAAGCCACTGATGTCTAAGACGTGTTGCCTGTGCAAGGGAAAATTTCAGGGAAAACATAAATATATTTCCACCCCATGACTAAAAGAAAAACACTACCCCATCAGAAATATAAAGAGAAAAAGAAATATAAAGAGTAAATTTCTCCCATGTGGTGGTCCATATTTTTGTCGCTACACCCTAGACTGAGTGACTTAATGAGAAATTCGAGTTTATTTTAGCACATGATGAAGAAAGCTGGGAAGCCCAAGAGCATGAAATAGGTGTTGGGTTAGCGTCTGGTGATGGCCTGGGACAGAAGAGCAGAAGGCAAGCGGGCAAGTGTGGGAGAAACAACAAAGGCGCAGCTTCAGTGCGTCCCACCCCGTGCGCTGCGACTAACCCAACCCCGTGAGAACCACCCAGAAGAGCACTTAGCCCTCTTAGTGACGTGTTACTGCTTGTATTCTCACCTCCCCCAACCACCGCAGCGACCGCAGATTTCACCATGGGGTGCAAAGGAGACAGCCATGTCCAAAACACAGCAGTGTCTCAGTGTGGAAAAATAGTTCACCAAGACGCCTTTGCAATCAGCACTCAGACACCATTAGGCCCAACGCCGAGTAGCTCCAGGTCCTTGCTAAGCACAGCAGCCCCGGCCAGCCTGTTAACCATCAGCTTTACTCCGTGCATCACCACACAGGACTGGACCTTCCTGGTGTGTACGGGTACAGACGGTTCTTCCTCACAGTTGAATTCGCGTTGTCCAATCTCAAGGAAATAAACTCATAAAGTCCAGAGCAATTTACATAAATTTTATAGTCCTGAATGTATGTTTTACAAGCATACTCCCATGCACCAACTCCCCAGTCATTACCTGCAGGTAGATGTAGGAAAGGGGATAAAACGCAAATGTTGTTTAGTAAAACTAAATCAGGATAAGGCCAATTTGCAGGGTCACCCAAATGTTTAAGAGTTTAGAGCTAAGTACATATCTCAAAAGGTAAATTTGCTGTCAGAATCTAGTCACTGTGAACAACATTTTATTTTTCCTGGAGTATCTCCCTTTGATGTACTGGGAAGAGTAATGACGGGCCATTACTACACAGGTCCCAGGCACCTCCACTCCACTTCCTAACTGTCATCTGTCCTTTAATTAGTTAGTTAGTCTCCTTTAGCTAAAGCGCATCTCAGGGAATTAAATGGGCAAATGGATATGGAACATCTAATAAAATGCCTGGCATATGGTAGGAGAGCAATGAGGATTAATTTCCTCCCTGACTCTATCTTTGCTGTGCTTGTTGCTGGCTTCCCTGTAGCTGAAAGGGAGGTGAAGCTGCTCAGTTCAGTCTTGTCACCAAATCCCGGCTTTAGAGTACTCAGCGCTCTAGGTTCTAGCTATTGTACTTGCCAAAGTTATTTGCCATCAGCTCTGTGGTAAGTGCTACACCTCTCCTTGTGTTAGAAAACAGAAACACAGTGTTTAGCAAATTTACCTGTCTGCAGAGCAGGGTAGTTGAATTTGGAATCTAGGCAGTCTGGCTCCAAACAGACACTTGTAGCATCTGACACCACAGGGTATAAACTGTCCCTCAAGTGTGACCTGCATATGGGAACCTTCATTTCCATCAGAGGGACTTTGTGCACCTGGCCCAGCTTATCATGTGTGGATTTAATTCCCAGAAGACACCTTCATTGCTACATTTCTAAGTTCTAGGTGGGAGCATATTAAGTTCATCTTAATTCACAAGCATTTGCATTTGCTTAAATATGGTACACTTGCCCACAGTGAAACAAAAAAGTCTATTCCCCTATTCAGAATAATTGTTTTGAATAATTTTTCCTGATATGTAATCTTATCTTAATAAGCATTTTGTTCTTTAATGTATTTTATTTTATTTTATTATTATTTTTTTTTTTTTTGTCTTTTTGAGACAGGGTCTCACTATGCAGTTCAGGCTGGCCTTAAACTCACTTTGTAGCTCAGGCTGGTCTTGAACTCACAACAATCCTCGTGCCTCAGCCTCCCTAGTGCTGGGATTACAGGCATGCGCCACCACGCCCGGCTTTAATGTATTTTAAATTATGATAAAAGCTATCTTTTAAAAACTTGGGCTATATCTTCTGATCCATACTTAGAAGCTAGTTGCCAACATGAGAGTTTAATAAAAATATTGTATGAATCATAGCAATGAGATTTTATATTCTTTAAGTACATGACTTGTTAAATTCCTATGAATCATTAAACATCCCCTTTGCAAGCCCCTAAAAATACCTAAACTTCCATGACTGAGAGGTAAGCTGCCAGAACATAACTACAAACACTGTGCATTTCATCAGTTGTGTATCTGAATGTCTCTCGCTCTTCCAGTGGCCAATGTGATTATCAGGAATAATGGGAAATAGGAGTAAAGGCACAAGTAAGCCAAATCTCATTTGAATAAGTGATTTCAGCCTGTCTGTGCACTTTTACATCCTTTCATTGTCCTATTCATCCTCAAATGGGATTTTTAATGAGTGGCATAAATACCAATATAGAGAGAAAGATTAAAAAGCCCAGTGACCCCATTAACAGGTATGAGTTGGCTATTATTAGTAGTAAGAGGACTTTTTGTGAATGTCATTTGTGACTAGAATATTTATATTTATTGGCGTGGATACATAGAGAAAATTACATGGCAGCTGATAAAATTTTAAAAGACTCTTGCTGGATATAGTTGTCATCTCAAAAGGCCTCCCGGGATGATGGATTTTGAAACGTCTAAGTCCGACTAGGGAGTCAGGGAGGTTTTCCAAAGATTTGCAGTCCCTTGAACATCTCTTAGTTTATTTTGAGTTCAGAATTGACTGAGTCACTGTTGTTTGTACTTGTAATCATCAGGAATATTCTAGGAATACACACTTTGGCTCCTCACTTTATAATCTGAACAGAACATCACTGGCATTTTAGAAAAACTTCAAGCAAAAATAAAACCATAATTTCCGGGTCACTTCATCCAGCGTTTTTTCCCTGGCCTAATATGGATATAAAATGCATCTGACAGTGTTTTCTCCTGTTGTTGCAGCTTGCCAGGATATTCAGACCTGTGTAGGATGAACCCTTTATTACAGTAAATATTAAAAGACATAAGATTCTAAGCAGCTCATTATACTTGAAAGCGCCTTACATTCAAAAACATATTTTAGTATAAGTATTTGAATTTATTTTTAAAGTAGCAAAGTTGTTCTTTGAATAGCTGTCCTTTCAAAGTTCTTTGTGCGCATTTGTGAGGATATTAACAGGATGCATGAATTATGATCCCTTTCACTCAGAAGTCAGCACACTCTTTTCCTAAACTTCTCAGGGTTTCTCCATAGCCTTTGAACATAAGGCAGGAGTTGGGGTACTAGAAATAGACATTTTCATAGTGCTGAGCTCTAGCTTATAGATCCCTATTAGAAGAGGATGGGGATTTTTTTATACTGTGTGGAGGGCTTGCCTAAAAGAATGTTATGATTTTGAAAGTATTTACTATACTCAATATTTGACACCTATGATGAACCCTGAGTATAGCTGCTAGGGAAGTACTCTTTACTGTTAATAACATTTACGTATGGCTGGAAGTGGTGGCATGTATCCTTCATCAGGAGGGTGAGGCAAGAGGATCGCTGGGAGCTCAAGAGCAGCCTGGGCTATATAGTAAGTTCAAAGCCAGCTTGAACTACATAGTGACATTATTTCTCAGGAAAAAAAATAAGATTCACACGCATTTTTGAGCCTGTTCATGAGATTGACAAATGTTGATAGCGCTATTAATCCCACCTTGTGATGCGGCAAGTAAGTCTTCCTATTTTTGCTTTTACTTTTAGAAGATATGACAGTTTTTAATCATTTTCATTGGCTATGTACATACTTTCCTAACTGGTATTCTGTTATTGATTAAACACTTTTAAGTCATGTCTATTGTGCTTCCTATTTTTTTGAAACTCATTTCTTTTAATCAGTACTTTAAAAGGTCATTGTGGCAGTATTGCAGAGTAATCCAAGTCACAATACAAAATCCCTTGTAAGATGATGGTGCAAAACATCACAGTGAAAATCTGGACACATCACTTAAATTCATATCTTCGTGTGTCTATAATAAACTCATGCATTAGAATTACAGATAAATTGGTTTAAAATGTAAACATTTTTAACTTCCTAGTTTTTACATTAAGAAGAGGTATAAAGAATCAAAAAAAAATTTCCTCTTTCACACTTTATTGGGGAGGAAATGTGTTTTATATCTGTGGTTAATTGTGTAACATCCCAAAGTCGATTGGAACTATTAGACAAATGATATGAATTGGCTGCAGTAATATCAGTTTTAACTATTATACCACTTGATTGTTTTCTGAGACATTGTGTAAAATAAACTAGATGTTTCAGATTACTTTTATTTTAGAAGCAATATGACATCAAAAATATTAATTTTTGTCATTAAAAATTTTAATACATACCGACCCAGGTCATACATTAAAACTATTTATCATTCTCCACAAATATGCATTTAAAGCTAATAAACTGTATGCTTAAAAGGATCATAGACTCTTATCAGGATTTAAGATGGACCTAATTTTCATTTGACTGAAGGTGAGTACTAGAGGAAGAGTCTAATGTCCCTCTTTGGGAAAGGTACTCATGGCTTAGAATGGGGTGCTCCACAGTGGCCACTTTGACTAACACCCCTAAATTCTAACATTAGCAGAACATCACACATATGAAAACATTATTTACAGCGTTCGCTGTTACTGCAAACAGATTCCATAATGTCACTTTCACATACCAATTAGTGATACTAGTAAGCAGATATATATTCTCCAAGTGATGATTAAAAGAATGAGGTCCTTTGCACCTTAGGATTCTCCCATCCTCTGGAATCAAAAAGTCCTCTGTTTCTAATGAACAATAGTGCTAAAGAGCATGGCGAGCACAGAGAAAAACATTTAAGATGAACATAGACGTAGATCCTTTCAAACTCCATTGGAATATGACTCACTGGAATATGATCACATGACTTCACCGCAAAGAACTCTGGGAAATGCAGTAGTGCTATGCACCAGGAAGAAGACAGGAACTGGAGCACGCTTCCACTCCTGCTGCAAAGGTTCCTAAAAACGAGGAGGAACACTAACCTCTTTGGGACTAATCTCTTGGGCTAGCCTTGTCACTAAGGAATTGTGTAAGGTTTAACATCTTCTAACCTTCTTGCTTTGCAGGCTATTTAATCTCACTGCTCACAGAATTTTTTCCCATTTTTATCAATACATTTTGATAATTCAGATTAGCTTAATTTGACCTAGCTCTACACGCACCTAATAAACTTCAATCATCCTCTTCACCCAACCCTTCCTACTTGCTTTACAAGCTCTAGGGGGTCTTCAATTTGAAGAACATATTTTGATTACAATCATACCCAGTGCTCCACCAGTCCTTCTTCTTTCCTTGCTCTTATCTAATAATAATCTTGCCTCTACCTTTCTTTTATTTATTTATTTAGCAGAACCGGGGATCAAACTTTGGCCCTTGCTCTTGCCAGGGAAGTGCTTATTCTACTGAGCTATTTCTCCAGCCCCTTGCCACTACCTTTCTGTCATCTTCTCTACGTATCATGTTTATGGAGAACATGCAGTATTTGTCTTTCTGATTGTGGCTTATATCATTGAACCTGATAATCTTTGTATCTTCCAATTTTCTGCAAAGAACAAACTGTCATTTTTTTGGCTGAATAATACTCCAAAAGAAAAGTACTAAATAAGCACATAAATATGTAGCATTGCAAATTGTAACTAATGTGTTCTCCAAGAGAGCTTACTTATGCCTCTCAGTGAAAGAACAGAGTTTGGTGCATCCTAAAGATTCAGTAATAACTGATGAATAATGCATGTCTAGATGCATGAAAATATCTGAAAGGGAAGAAATATATTATCAAACAATGTACTAGGGGGAGTTAAAGTTTGGAAACCAAGAAAGGTTTTTCTGAGAAAATAATACTAGCATTGAATATTTTTTAATTTTTAAAATTTATTTATTTATATGGTACAGGGTCTTGCTATGCACCTTGTACTTGAAGTGATCCTCCTGTCTCAGCCTCCCCAACACTGGGACTACAGGTGTGTGCCACCACATCCAGTTTCAGTGGCCAGCACAGCATGCCTGGGTACCAAAGCTAGCACAGCATATAGTACCTGGGATCAAACCCAGATCCTTGAGCTTGCCAGGCAGGTACTTAACATTGAATTTTGAAGGATAATAATAGTCAGAAAAGAGAAGTAATGCATGGTGGACAGAATTTTTCAGTCAGAGAAAAACAATATTTTCAAAGAATATGAATGAGAAATAGATTGATGCATTTAAGGAACTAGAAGACCAGGAACAGAGGGTGGCTAAGGGATAATGATAGATACAGGTCTGAAAAGTAAGCCAGTACTGCACCAGGCAATATGGCAACACCTACACTGTACGTTCAACTTGTCCATCTTTTCTGCATCCACAGTGGATATAGAGTGGAAAGTAGACTGAAGAGAGCATGATGTAATTATACCTGTACTTCGAAACACTGCACTAGCTGTCTGTGAAGTGGAGCATGAATGGAAGTAGAGAGATAGGAAGCTATAGCAGATGATCTAAATCAGATGACCACACCAGCATAGTCGTTGACAAGAAGGTGGAAGTAGAGCAGATGGGTTTGACATATGTTGTGTGAAAAGAAATTGGACATATGCAGCATGAAGTCCTCTGGCTCCAGGCTGCATTTTCTATTCCCCTTTTTCATCACAATGACACTGCTGCCAATAAAGTAGGCCTTTCAAGTTGTTTAGTGTTGCTTCTCTAGATTTTTAGAGCTTTGTCTCAAGTCAAGATGTGCGTACAGATAAGTCAAATAGCAGACACTTCAATTTGAGCTGCATTCTGAAGCACTTCAAACTTGCTTCAGATTATATTTTCCTGCAGTTTCATTTTGTCTTCAAAAAATGAATTAGGGGCTTTGTCTTCAAAAAATGAATTAGGCACTTAGGCCATCCCAGCAAGGGGCTAGGGTGGCCTAAGTGCCTGCCTGGCAAGCACAAGGACCCTGGTTTGATCCCTGGTACTGCAACCTGTACAGGCCCCATGCTGGCCACTAAAACCAGTTGTGTGGTGGCACTGGGGAGGCTGAGACAGGAGGATCAATCCGTGTCCAGCACCATAGAGAGTCCCTCTACTAAATAAATAAATAAATTTTAAATTAAAAAAGAAATGAATTTTAAAAATTCACAATTATATTGAACATGTGTGTGCAAATATAACTTTAAAAATGCCCCCAAACATTTTTGCCTTTAAAAACATATGTACTAAAAGATAAATTTTGGAGAAGTCTTTAAAGGATCTTTACACACTTAAAGCCAGTCCAAAGACTATAGGAACTTGAATTCAGCAAAATAACCCAATATAGCACAATAGTCCATTATATCAGTGGGTTAGCAGTGGAACCAGCAACTGTCAAAGGTTGTTGATTTGAGCCTTTACAGCTCAGCATATTAATATGGCACTACTTTTATATCTCATGGTCATACTTTTCTGCTGGATGATTAAGAACAAGTTGAAGCAGGATCTATATAACCAAAAATGTAACTTTTGTACCTGACAAGGTCAGTCAGATCCCCTCAGTATTTATCCTGAAACCATGCTACTTTCTCTTAGTTCAGTGAGAAGAAAGGTTTGTACTGATATTGTTTAGACAAGATGTCATGTCTGCATCTTGTACTCTGAATAACTACTATGAAGACAACAATATGCAATGTATAACTATTATAACTGTCAGTCTAACTTGTTTTGAAACCATTTCATTGCTATTTTATCTTTTCTCTCATTAAAATGAATAAAAGATAAAAAAGATAAATTTTGGACCATATTTCACAGCTTGTGAGCATAGTATTGCTGGCTTTATTTTAACTTTTCTGCTGAATTTTAGGAATAGGTCAATATACAAGTTATGACATAAAATATAGTGAATGTTCACTTTAAAAAAAAAAAGCATGTTACAGTAAAACACACAGTGCCACTCATTTCTCCTCAAAATCACACCCTCATTTCAGAAGTGCTTATTGTGTCACTCTGGCTGTGCTCTGAGGCAGTAATGGACACCCTTTTCTGTGACTGTCTTTAGTTTTGCTGGTGTGCTGCCTTTGGGTCCTGAGTTACTCAGAACATTTACCTCTCAAAGTCACTGTGATTTTGGGGAAGAAACAGAAGTCACCCCATGCCAGTTCCACTGAATGAGGTAAACAAAAAAGCACCATAATGTTTGTATTTGACAGAAATTTCATAAATGTTTGGAATCAGTTCAAGGCATGAGGGCAACCAGGAGAAGGCACTCAAAAGGAGGACCTGCAGATCTGCTCCGGGAAGCAGCAGAAAGGATGGGATGAGTGTGTATGGACCAAGAGAGTATTTCCAGAGTAACTAACAGCAATGTATCTTCTTACTGTCTTAAGTGTTTTCACCTTTATTGAAGCATTCATGGTATTTTGTGATTGTATCACATAAGTATTAAAACATTATCCTTAAAACCAGTGTTCAAGGGCCAGCCAAATAGCTCAGCAGATTAAAATGCTGGCAAGCAGGCACAGGAGCTGGGGGTTCAATCCCCAGGCTGCTGGGCCAGCCCTGCCCTTGAGGTCTGCTGACACAGCAACTGAAACTGGGCATGGTGGCACGCACCTGTAATCCCAGCTACTGGGAGGGTGTAAACAGGAAGATCACTACAACTCCAATCTAGTAGTGAGACCCTGAACACCTTGTAGACCCTTCAATAAAATACAAAAAAAAAAAAAGTTCAATGTGTTCAGATTTGATGATCATGATTCAATAATTGTGATTCATCTTGTTAGAGTTTCTCTAGAAATAAGAGAATTCTGTGCAAAGACCTGGAAATCTGAAGCTCCTGAGTTCCCTTTTGCTCTCCTCCTTGTCCCATTCATTCTTGGCTGACAGCCTTATCTCTCTCTGTACTTATCATCTAAAAAATGGATTCATAGTGATTTTCCAGAGGTATTTTGAGAGGTACCTCAGTGTTCATCAGTCAGCTTTTACGATGGTACTTTGTCTTGGACAAAGGAATGCAAAGAGCTTGAGAATAAATAAGTCTGTCAAACGGCTGCTAACAATAAGTACAAATGCTGTGAAGACCCAGGAGATTTCATATGGGAAGGTTTTCCCACAGTCAGGAAAATGCTTCTGGAAGCTTCCCTCCCACATTCATAAAGTTACTCCCATTTCTAGGACTCTCTGGCAATGATGTTTGCATGTATTAAATGTTCAAATTTAAAACATTTTATTTGAGCAATTGTCATTCAGGGTATTTTCCTCTGAGCTGCAAATAAGTGAGTAAAATTTTTAATGACCCATGATTCTCCAGAAAGAAAGTTAAAAAAAAAAAAAACACAATTTCTACCAAAATGTGTTGGTTCTGCCAAAAACACTGATGTTTGTAACCTTATTTTTCTCAAACCTTATCCATAGAATATCCCTCATTTTCTCCTTTATACACACCTTAGATTTTTATGTGCCTTCTCTTTTCATCATTTTTCGGAACTCTTTACACTCATTTCTTTTCTTTTACCTTCTCCAAGTGCTCTTTCTTGTCACATCACCACCTCAGTGCGATTCAAAGCAGAGGAAATTGTGGGAACCTTACAAATTTATTCTGTTGTTCTGACTTTAGTTTGTGTATGGAAGCAGTTCAAGAACATAAGTTTGCTTACAAACTCCCAGGCATTACTTGGCATTCTCGACAGTACTTGCGTACCTCACTTAAGTTGTTAATTCTTTTTTTTTTTTTTTTTTTTTTTGGCAGAACCAGGGATTGAAATCAGTCCCTTGTGCTTACCAGGGAAATGTTTATTCCACTGAGCCATCTCCCTGACCCTTAAGTTGTTAATTCTTACTGTATCAAAAAGGAGCCCAGGGGTCTAAGAGTTATACAGTCATTCACACAGAGAAATATTAGGATCACTTGTGTGCTGCTTTTGTTTGGATGTTCCCAATTTACACAGATCTCACTGTTTTGTTTTGTTTTGTTTTGTTTTGTTTTGTTTTGTTTTCTCTATCAGAAATCAAACTCATGACCTTGTGCTTGCCAGGCAGGTGCTTATGCCATTGAGCTATATCCCTAGCCCCCACTGCTTCCTGAACCTGGCATAGAAGACAAAGAATTTTACTCCCTGGAAAAACAAAGTGTACAGGAACAAAAAACTGACCTTCCAGATTTATTGCCAAGACACTAAATAAAAACCTATGAAGGAACCTATGAAGAAAAGCAAGAACACAAAAATACTGTGTTCAGTATTCATGCTACCCAATGGGGAAGTTCCAGTTATGTGAATCATTGGACAGGATTCATGTGTGGGGTGTGTGGGGGGCTGTAGGTGGGTGTGTACTTGTGTGAGTGTTGTTTCTCCTCTTGCACACACCTGTTGTGATCCTACCACTCCCCTTGGGGGTACAGTCTTTTTATAGTAATTGTGGTAATTAGATCTCTTCTCCTTTGCAGTCTCTTAATCATTACTTGGACTTGAAGCCAAAATCTCTACCTCAAAATAGAATGAAAATTCAGTTTCTTAGCCTGGCTACCATGGTCGCTCTCACAGTATTCAATGAGGATTTATTGACTAAGCTTACAGATAGATACTGTATGAAACATAAAAAGCAATAGTGTTACAACTGGGTGTTTAGAACATACATATATTCTAAAGCCACAAAAATATATAATTAGTGGATTAAGTGAGTCTTGTTATAATCGTATTTTCATTACAGTGTTCTAAGGAGATGTGATATCAAAGAATTCAGTTATTCTTCTCTCAGCTTAAAAAATTATCCCTAAATCATATTAGTAACTTATTAAAGCTGAATGAATCATTTGAGTGTTTAAAAATTATTTCATGTTTTCAATCTAGTAATACTAGTGGAACTTACTTTTATGGAACTAAAAACTACAATAATATTTCCAGTGAATAAATCTGTTGTCATCTTCTTCAGCTCAAATATTTATACCCTTCACACCTTCATTGTTTTCCAAGTGCCTTTCGTTTCTTTCAATCTATCCTTATACAGCGACTTCTCTGTTCTCCTTAGATGTTTCATAAATGTCTTGTGAACTATAACAACCAAAACTACAAGTTTAGGACACAGAACACTTTATAAAATGCTCAGGTTCTGTTTACATATAGCTGCATTGACGGCTTCATTTACTTATTGCCAACATCTTTCTTAATAAGATTACTATGTGTACTAGATGAATAATGCTTAGAAAGTAATTAGTATAGTACTTGGCATGACAAGCACTCACAAATGTTAACAATCATTACTATGCAGTTTAATTTTGCAATTTCTTAATGACTTTGAACCATATGCCAGTCAATTATAATTTTTAATCCTAAGGCTTTTCTCATTCAGTAATCTGAAATACCCAGTCAGATGAACCCATCTCTGACCTACTCTATTTTATTAATTAAACAAACACACTCAGTGGATACTCCAGGCCTTGGATAAGGTACTGTAGAGACAGCTGCCAAGAGGTAACTTCAAGGGGTCGACCACTCACTAGGAAGACTGACAGTAGGAGGATATTTACAGCATGGTAGAATGAGGACCATAGTCAATGGGGTAACGTAGCAAGGAGAGCTGACCTAGCCCGTGCACACATTGGGGGAGAAGCCACGTTAGCACAGACCTAAAGGTGAAGATTGGCCAGTTCAAGGAGTGGGAGGGAAAACAAAAGTAGAGAGACTGCCAGGAAGACTACTGTGTGTCCCACTTGGAGATAACAGAAAATTGTGCTACGGTGGGAGTGAAGACGACTCAGCATGACCAGAGAAAGAACTAACAGGCAGAGAAGGCCCAGAGGTGCAGGCAAGTACCAGACCTCAGGATGCCTTGGAATTCGTGCTAAGGACGTTGGACTTTGCCATGCACTCTGTTCTGAAAGCATCGATAGCTTCTCTTCATCTACTCAGTACAGTTCCATTTTTGGACATAGCTTAGCCCTATCACCCTCTCATGCAGTTTCTTCTCATACCTGTCAAGCCTTTCCTCATTTCCTTGAGGCTGTCTCCTTCCTCAAATTCTAAGATTTACCTCATGCAGTTTTTAAGTGACTGACTTCTGTCAGGCCCAGGGAGGCAGAATCCCTCCAAGCTCTCTCCCTCACCCACCCCACAAAAGCTTAGTATGTATCAACTGCAGCTGCTGCCTTCCCAGGACCGGTGTGTTAGTCACTTCCCTAGTCACTGAGACAAAATGTCCAACACCCACAACTGAGAGGAGGGCAGGACTGTTCTGACTCACATTTTACAAGTTGCTACCCTTGTATGGCTTGAAGCACACCGGAAGGACCCGGGCAGAGGACAGCTGCTTGCCTGGGGTGAAAAGGAAGCCGAGGGTCAAGGGAGGAGCTGGGGGGAGTGAACTCTTCCTGGTCCTGCCCCAAACCTTTCTGCCCATCCCACCTCCTGACGTCAAGTCAGCTAAACCTACCCATAATTCAGCCTTTCAAAAGCCCTGCTTATGAGTGGATGAGGATTGGGGAGAACATCTAGACATGATCATAACAACTAGTTTAAATGGCACCTTCTCTGAAAGCCCTTGGTTGTCTGAGAAGGCATTATCTTTTCTACTCATCATAATCTCCTAATATCCTGCATGGGCCTCTCAGCAGCTCTCGTCATGTGTTACAGTACACAGTAGTTATACTGTACAGACTCTTTCAAAGTTATCAAACTTGAATCAATTACAGTGCCTCTTAAAAATCACTGTTTCTTCCAAGATTCCAAGAATTGCATAAAAAGCTAAAGGGTACATAATTTTCCACTAAAGGTTACACATTGTCTTTAATCAATTGTCTGTTGCTATAACAAAACCTCTGAGACTGTAATTTACAAAAGAAGAAGGTGAGCTTTGGCTCACAATACTGGACATTTGACCGTGAGGTGCTGGAATCGTCTCAGCGTGGGACGGGCTTGTACAGCTGCACCTCATGGAAGAAAGAGGAAAGTAGTCAAGCACCAGAGAGGACATAAGGGGTTAGGCTCCCATGATCAATAATTGAGCTCTTTGACAGGCAGAACACAATAGAACTAATCCATTTTCCATAAGAACTAATCCTATCTCATGAAAAAGCCATTCATTCCTCTTAAAATCTGCACCTGCCAACACTGCTAAGTCAGCAACCAAGTTTCAAAATGAGTTGGGGGCAGGGGGATCGTGAGCTGCATCCACACCCCAACACTCATCTGAAATGCTTGGAACTGCTCTGAGCTGCATTCTCTACAATTCAGTCTCGTACCTGTTGAATGCTAAAAATAAAATCCTGTTTCTCTTTAGTTTTGTAATTTTCTAGTTGCCCAGATTTATAGCTAACAATTTTAGTGGTTGCACCTGCATTTCCTAGACAGGCCAGGTTCACTCCTGCTAGGTTTTGTGTTTCACAGTGAATACCAGAGTTGAGTTTTAATTTGAATACTGTAGTTGTAGTTGAGGCTTAATTCTGCCCAGCATATCACTGCTCTGCTTGAATAAAAGGACAAGGAAAATCTTGTCCTTAAGACTATGGATTTTTAAAAACTTAACATTATGAATTTTTAAACTAAACACTATGGATTTTTTTAAACACCACTGAGGAATTCATGCTGAAATATCAGACAGCTTTAAACTGGACCCTCCAGTATGTGTTTTCCGGTGCATTTTCTACTTTGGCCTGCTTGTGTCTGCCTAAGTATGCTGACACTGTGCAAGCTTCTTTTAGAACTGCATCTAAGATTCTGAGGTTTGTGTCTTAGTCATTGTAGGTAATACATATAAACCACATTCAGAGAAGCTTGTGAGAGGAAGCACTGGGCGGGTAGCAACTCCCCCAGGAGCTGTGGGCTTACTCACAGGCAAGAGTGTTCTCAGTGATGTTTTTCTCTGCTGTGCCTCGTCAGCCATCTTCCAGCTGGTTTACTGATGGTTGTAGAGCTGATATGAAAGAGCCATGGTTAATTGGCAAGGAGATTTTCACTTTCACTTTCATTACCAAAGACTGACACTTTGGTAATGTCCCTATTCCCCATTTCTATGTTCATTTCTTCCCTTTCCTTACCCCAAATAATAATCCCACAAGTTATGACTCAGAGTGACAGTTGAGGGCTAGATATCAAATATTCCTCATCCAGAGAGGAAATAAGTGGTTAGATAAGCAGTACCTAAGTTACTCTAGATAAGCATTATTGAAGATGAAGAAATAAGTTTGATGAAAACAAGTAGCAAATATATGCCCATGCTCTTCATTGTGCTGCATTTCTGAAATTTGCCATTGTGGCCTAAAACTTTAATATTAGCTGGAACAAAGCTTTTGAAAGTTATTCTTTTGAAAAAATGAGAAACCTGTCCTGAACTCAAATACATGGTCTGGAACTTAATTTCCATTTAGGATAATCATCTATGTCTCTCTCTGGGCAAATTAAAGTATCTTCTCTTCTATAAGTTTTTAAATTAATTATTAATAAGAGAAAATTAATAGTTTTGGTGGCTGGATTGTCCAAATACATATTTTTTGTCTTTTTGAGACAGGGTCTCGCTATGTAATTAAGGCTGGCCTTAAGCTCACCTTGTAGCTCAGGCTGGGCTCGAACTCACAACAATCCTTCTGCCTCAGCCTCCCAACCAAATACATTTTTTAGCTGAAGAACCTGATGTATTTGGATACAATAAAACTTGCATTTTCTTAGGTTATACATGGGCAAGTCCTTTCAGGAATCTATTAACCTCCTCCTATAGAGGAGGCCAATTCTTTCATTAAAAGGTTAATACCCAAGTTTAATTTAAAAACATAAAATTTCCCCTGTAATCTCAGCACATGGGAAGCAGAGGTAAGAAGCTTGCTCTGAGTTTGAAGCCAGTTTGGGCTACATAGTAAGCACAAGGCCAGCTAAACTACATAATGAGAAGCTGTCTCAAAAAATAAAAAGGACATACTGTGTACATCATCAATCACTTTCCTCTTTGGCTCCATAATTTCCTAGATCAGAAAATTTGTTTTTCACTTTTTTCATAAATTTATTGGAGAACAAATAACAATGAGACAATTTCAAATCAAATTAGTACAATAGGTTCAATAATTAATACATTGCATACTGTTTTCTTAGTGGTTATTTGTTGTACAAGGTGCAGATATGATATTCTATTTACAAACACTATTAGAGCAGATCCCTCTATTCATTGAATTAAGAAAATGTAGCTGCATGCCTATCTTTTTTAAAAGCCTATTTATAGTACAGTTTCAATAATTAATACTTTTTACATTGTT
>PVKA01005829.1:66744-87966 GCA_004027165.1 Ctenomys sociabilis
TTTTTTTTTTTGGTTAGTCCTGACAGAAATGGGGGGCTGGCAAGATAGCTCAGCGGTCTAGAGCGCCTCCCAGGGACCGCGGTTCGAGCCCCAGCACCACATGCCATGCCAGCCCCTCCACGCAGGGCCGGCTGAGCTCACACCCCACCCCTGCAAAAAAAGAATCCGTGATGTGTAGCGAGACACTGTAATAAATAAAGGAATTTAAAAAAGAAAAAAAAAAAAAGAAAAAAAGAAATGGGTATTCTATTGGCATTCAATTATTATAGGTGTTTGAATTCAACAAAACATTCCAACACAGTCCAGCAGTCCACAATAGTAGTAGGTTATACATAGAAATTGTTGACTAGAGCCTTTTATAGCTCAGCATATTAATATGGCTTTACTTTACCTACCTTGTTTATACACTCTTCTGCTGGATGGTTAAGACCAAGATAAAGCAAGACCTATATAACAAGAAATGTAACTTTGTATCTGATAAGGTCAGTCAAGTACCAGCAGGGTTTATCCTATAACCCTATACCGCACTCTGTAGATCCTATGTCTGTGTCAGCCATGTGAATGAGTCACAGCCATTGTTTGACCAATTTGCTCTCTGTGAAAGCTTGTGAGAAAGTTTTCTCTCCATGTGACTCTCCTTAGGCACACTATAGATCATCGATCACATTCCTCTGTGGCTCCATAATCTTGATCAGAAAATTTGGGACACAACTAAGTTCCATGGTGTTACAGTACAGGTTCACCTATGTCCTGAGTTTTCACTGACCTTGAAAGGCTAGGGCAAAAATGTTGGCTGACCTTGCAGCCCTTCCATTTCTCCAATTTTTGATCTGCAAACTTGGGTTGTTAACCATCCAGAAGAGAATCTGATTATCAGATTCTCTGATAATCTGCAACATATGCAGTTCGATTTATCCTATCTGTCTAATATCAAACATCTTAGGTATAATGTGAAACAGACATTTTCATCAAGTACTGATCTATTAAATATTAAGTGCTTACAGATTATTAGGAAAAAATTTAACAAAATAGTACTATACACATATTATTACACAGAAATGTAGAAATTAACCAAATACAGCCTTGAAGCAGAACAGTCCTTTAACATTTTTTTCTTGTCTATTTTTTCATTTATTACCAAAAAAAATAAAACTTTTACTTGTGAGACAGTACGGTAATAATTGGTATGTCATAACAGGAAGTATGTATTCAGCAGACCTGAATGGTAGGCATTCCAAGTGTGACCCTTCTATTACTCATTGCTGTCTTCAGTGCAGTTGCTTGGTTCACAGGTATCAACCTATAAAGATAATCAGGTTGAGAATCCTACCATTTAATTGCTACTTTCAAAAACCTGCTGATGTTTCTCAGGATCACCGCCTTGCCCATCTTGTGTGTAGAATTGTATGGCTTCATCCCTGTCCTGTTTCCCAGCTTTTCTCATTACCCTGACCTCGTTCTCCAGTCCTCAAGTTCTCATTTTCCTTTTAGTTGTGTTAAACCTTTCTATTTGTATTTCTTCTATTGATTTCTTGTACTAGGGAGACTACACAATATTTGCATATGTGGGGCTGGTTTATTTCACTTACGAGTATATCTTCAAGTGGCATCCACTTAAGTATAAATGCTTCAAGTTTATCATTCTTTATACCTGAGTAATACTCCATTGTATAAAAATAACACATTTTTTTCAACCATTCCTCATGTGAAGGGCATCTTGGTTGGTCCCAAGATTTGGCTATCACAAATTGTGCTGCTATAAACATAGGTATACACACACACACACACACACACATATATACATACCACTATGATATGATGTTTTCAGTTCTTCCAGGAAAATTCCCAATAGGGGGATAGCTGGCTTAAGTGGGATTTCAAGTCCTAGTTTTGTGAGGAGTCTCCACACTAATTTCCATAATGGTTGCACAAGTCTACATTCACACCAGCTGTGAAAAGTGTTCCCTTTTTTCTTACATCCTCTCAAACATTTATTGTTGGTTGATTTCTTTATGATAGCCATTCTTTCTGGAGAGAGATGGTATCTCAGTGTTTTAAATTTCCATTTCACAAATGGCTAATGATGGGGAGCATTTTTTCATGTATCTATCCGCTTCTTTAATTTCATCTTCTGAGAAGGATACATTCATCTCAGATGCCCATTTCTGGATTGGGTCTTTAAATTTCAGGGCCCTAATGTATATTAGATCTTTATGAATTTTAGAGAGCAGACCTTTTTCTGAGTGCTTATTAGTTAAGATATTTTTGAAATTTGTGGGTTGTCTTTTCACTTTGTTGATAATTTCTTTCAATGTGCAGAAACTTCTAAATAAGAGTTGAGCCCAGTTGTTAATGCTTTCAAGTGTTTCCCTTGCAAATACATGTTTGTTCATGAACTCTTTGCCTACCCCTCTTTCAAGAGTTCCTCCTACTTTCTCTTACAGGAGATTGAGTGCTTCTGTTTTAATATTTAGATCTTTAATCCATTTTGACTTTAGTTTAGTGCATGGTGATAGACCTGGGTCAAGTCTTAGTTTTTGGCATGTAGATAACCAGGTTTTCCAGCACCGCTTGTTAAAGAGGCTATCTTTCTTCCAGTAACCGTGTTTGTCCCCTTTGTTGAAGATCAGGTGGCTGAGTGTATTGACAGAGGTCTCTGAATCTTCTAATCTATTCCACTGATACTCAGGTCTATTTCGTTGCCAGTACTATGTTGGTTTTATCACAATAGCTTTATATATACTTTCAATTCAGAAATTGTAATGCCTCCTGCATTGTCTTTGTCAGCCAGAATTATCTTTGCTATTCTAGGTCTTTTCTGGTTCCAAATAAATTTTAGGAATGATTTCTCTAGGTCTGAGAGGTATGTTAGTGGCAGTTTGATAGGGATTGCATTAAATCTGTACCACAATTATGAGAATATGGCCGTCTTCACGATGTTGGTTCTTCCTATCCAGAGCAGGGAATATCTTTCCATTTCCTGAAATCCTCTTCGATCTCTTTTCTTTGGGTACTGTAATTTTCCGGGAAAAGATCTTTGACTTCGTTCATTAAGGGAATTCCAAGGTATTTCATTTTCCGTGGTGCTATTGTAAAAGTTATTGTTTCTCTAATTTCCTGCTCAGTGTTTGTTATCTTTGTAGAAGAATGTTATTATCCTTTGGATAATGACTTTGTATCATGCTATGCTACTGAATTTATGTATCAAATTCAGTAGCATAGCCACTAGAAATCTAGCAGCAAATTGGTGGAATTTTTTGCTTCTTCTATGTAAAGTACCATGTCATCTGCAAATAGTGATAATTTAACTTCTTCTTTACCTATTCTTATTCCTTTTATTTCTCCCTCTTCTCTAATGCCTGTAGCTAATGATTCTAAAACTACATTGAATAGGAGCGGTGATAGAGGACATCCTTGTCTTCTACTTGATTTAAGAGTAAAAGATTTCAGTTTTCCCCATTTAGGATTATGTTAGCTGCTTACTTGTCATAGACAACTAAACAAATTGAAGCAGAGGCTTTCTATTCCAATTTTCTGGATGAGTGAATGAGTGCTGAACTTTGTCAAAAGACATTTCTGCATTGATAGAAATGATTGTGTGGTTTTTAGATTTCAGTCTGTTCATGTAGTGTATTAAATTTATAGAGTTTTGAATATTGAACCATCCTTGCATCCCTGGGATGAAGCCTACCTGGTCATGGTGCATGATCTTCTTGATGATTTGCTGTATTCTATTTGGTAGGATTTTATTGAGGATGTTTGCATCTATACTCATGAGCAAGATTGACCTATAGTTATCTTTTTTAGTTGTGTCTTTCCCTGGTTTTGGAGTCAGTATAATACTTGCCTCCAGGAATGATTTTGGGAGGGCTGCTTCCTTTTCAATTTCATTGAAAAGTTTGAGGAGTGTCAGGATTATATCTTCTATAAATACTTGTAGAACTCAGCTGTGAATCCATCAGGACCTGGACTTTTCTGGGAAAAGATTTTTGACTTCGTTCATTAAGGGAATTCCAAGGTATTTCATTTTCCTTGTCCTGGACTTTTCCTTGTTGGCAGGCTTTTTATTACGTTTCATATCTCATTCGCTGTTATTGGCTTATTAAGAGTTGTTCTATCTCCTTGATTCAGTTTGGTAATTTGTACCTTTTGAGGAATCTGTCCATTTCTTCTGTGTCTTCTATTCTGTGAGTGTAAAGGTTCTCGAAGTAGTTATTGATAATCTGAAATTCCACCAGGCCTGTGGTGATTTCACCTTTTTCATTGCTTATTGCTTGTATTTGAATTTTTTCTTTCCTCTTTTTGATGAGGAGCTTATTGATTACATTTAATTTTTCAAAGAACCAGCTTTTTGAGTTGTTGATTGTTTGAACTGTTTTATTCAACTCAGTTGAATTATTTGTGCTCTAATGTTTATGATTTATTCCCGTCTTTGGGCTCTGGATTTGGTTTGCTCTTTCTTCTCTAAATGACAGAGGTGCAGCATTAGGGTGTTTATTTGTTCCCGGTCTGTTTTCCTAATGTGGGAGTTCATAGCTATGATTTTCCCTCTGAGAACTGCTTTCATCACATCCCATAAATTCCAATAGGTTGTGGTTGAATTTTCATTGAATTATATATATTGTTGAAACTCCTGTCTAATTTTATTGTTACTCTTTGATTGCTGAGGAGGGTGTTGTTAAATTTCCATGTATTTAGTGAGTTTTTCTGGTTTCATTTGTCGTTTAGTTCCAATTTCATTGCACTGTGCTCAGATATTGTGCATGGGATAATTTCTGTTTTATAGCATATACTTAAGCATGACCTATGGACTAGTATGTGGTCCATTTTAGAAAATGACCCATGTTCAGCTGAAAAAAATGTGTAATCAGCTGTGGTTGGGTGAAACACTCTATATATGTCCACCAAGTCCATTTGTTCCAAGCTCTGGTTCAGTTCTTCTGCTTCTTTGCTAATGTTTTGTCTTGTTGACCTATGTTTTTGAAATAAGTGGGTGTTAAAGTCTCCTGTTAAGATTGAGGTCTTGCGTAATAGATTTTTCATGTCCATTAAGATTTGTCTTATATAGCTGGGTGCTCCTGTGTTTGGTGCATAGATATTTATGAGTGTTACCTCTTCCTCTTGAATTTTTCCCCTAACCAATAGATAGTGGCCTTCTTTATTTCATTTAATCCCTCTTGGTTTGAAGTTGAGACTGTTTGAGAACAGGATTGCTACTCCTGCTTTTTTTGAGGTGCTGGGCTTGTAGTATTGTTTTCCATCCTTTAACTTTAAGCCTATGAATGTCCTTTTTAGTTAAGTGTGTTTCTTGTATATAGCATATTGTTGGGTTTTGTTTCCTAATCCACTGTGTCAGTCTAGTTCTCTTAATTTGGGCATTGAGTCCGTTTTCATTGGTGGTTATAAATGAGATGTGTTGACTGATGATTGACATGTTATTTATCTGCTGTTGTTCACTCCTTTTTGTCCTGTGTTTAATTGTCTGCCCTATTTAGTGGGTTCCTTCTGTTCTCGTTTGTGGAGTTCTGGTCAGCGTGGTCCTTCTCTAGAACATCTTTCAGTAGCCTGTGTAGGGATGGCTTTGTCATGAAATTCTTTAGTTGTTCTTTGTCATGGAAATATTCACTTATCCATCAAACCTGAAAGAGAGTTTTGCAGGGTATAGTAGTCTGGGCTGGAATTTGTTTTCATAGAGGACTTGAAGTACTCTTCTCCAAGCTCTCCTTGCCTTCATGGTTTGTGACGAGTAGTTGGCCATAATTCTGATGGGTTTTCTTTTGAACGTGATCTGCTTCTTTTCTCTAGTGTCTTTCAGTATATTATTCTTGTGCTCGTTTCTGGGATCTTGACTATTATATGTCTCAGTGTGCTTTTAATTGGGTTGAAGTTATTTGGTGTTCTGTATGCTTTGGTTACCTGAATGTTGGATTGTTTCCTCATATTTGGGAAGTTTTCTGTGATTACTTCTCCCCAAATTCTTTTTATGTCATTTGTATTGACTCCTTCATTCTCATTGATACCAATTAATCTCACGTTGTTCATCTTGGCATCATCTTGCAGGTGATGGATTATTTTTTCGTGCATTCTTGTGGCTTTATGAGATCTTTTCTCACCTTTTCACTAGCTGCACTAGCATCTTCAAGAACTGAAACTCTGTCTTTGCTTTCACTCAGATGGCTTTTTTAGACTTGTGATTGAGATTTTAAGTTCCTCTATATCTCTTTGACTCTGTTCCAAGCGAACTATTTTTTTCCTGTATTGCTCATTCAAGGAATCTTTCGTATTTCTAATCTCCTCTATTTTTTATCAATGTCTTCTTCAGAGATAGCTATTAATTCTTTTACTGCAGAATTTTTTTCAAATTGGGTTTCCTCCATATATGTCTGTATTTGATTCTTCACTTTAGATACTATGATTTCAGAGATTTCTTTTTTCCTTTCAGTAATTATTTGTGCTCTGAGTTCCTCTTTACCTTTCTGCTGTTGCTTCTTTCCTTGCGATGCTGTTAATTCATACATTTCTGCTGAGCTAGTGTTCTCTGCACTTGTTCTGGGTGGGTATTGGGTTTCCCCCATATGTTTCTGCATTAGATTCTTTACTTCAGATGCTGTGTATTCAGAAATTTCTTCTTTTATTTCACGCATTAATTCTGCTCTGAGTTCCTCTATACCTTTCTGCTGTTGTTTCTTTACTTCCGATGCTGTTAATTCATTCGTTTCAGCTGAGCTAGTGTCCTCTGCATTTGTTTGGGGTGGGCTGAGGCCTAAGATTGCATTTTACTCCTTGTCTTTGTCATTTTTATATAGCACTGACCTCTGACCTTTGGTATAAAGCTTTGGTACCATTATAACCTTAGCGCATAATGAGACTCAGGTGCCAGCCTATTAAGTTTGAGTTTATCCAATTATGCCTGGCCTGGTTCTAGCTATTGTGTTCAGCTCATTTTGCTGCAGCCCTGGGAAGTGAACCTGCTTTGCCCCTCTGGCACAACAATGAGCGTGTGTTGCCCCTCTTTTGTGCCCCTGGTCCAGGGAGCACCAAGGAGCACAGAAGCTGTCCCACACACTCACTGGGCTGTGCTGAGCTGTATCAGAAGCTGAGAGAGTCGCAGAAGTTCTCACTCACTTGGAGGTCTTGGGGACAGGGGCTCTGGAGGGTTGCAGGGTTTCCGGGGGCCCAGTGGAGAGTCTACTCACGCGGGTGCCTGAGTTTTGATCTGGAGGGATCCCACCAGTGACCAATGAGAAAATTTGGGACACCACTTCGTTGCAGAGTGTCACAGCAGAATGTCTCTTATGTCCCGAGTCCTCATTAACCTTGAAGAGCTAAGGCAAAAATATTGACTATCTTTTTAGCCCATCTATCTGTCCAATTTTTCATTTGCAAACTTGAGTTTTTAAATGTCGAGAAGAGAAGCTTAATGATATTATTATCCTACAACAGTGGCAGTTAAGCTTAGCATCCTATCTGTCTAAATATCACATACCTTAGACATAAAAAAGAAGCAATCATAAAGATGCTTGATTTAAAAAAAAAATAAGCAAATGAAACAATGTCCTTAGGTAGAGAATTTGTTGTAAATGGATGTGTAAACTTAAAAGTTCATGTTTAAAACAGTCCATTTTAGTGATAGCTTCGGCAATCTATATTTATCCAAATACTCATTAATCTATATGCTTTAAATATGCTTGGCTAGCTGTATGTTTCCCATAACTTGATTAGGTAGTTTAAAAAGAAAACTCTCTTTTGTATCCTGGCAAACTGTCATGTAATTTTTATCCTTATACTTCAAAAGTTTTGGTGACATTCATTAATATGTGCTTATATGTAGCACAAACTGAAGCTCTGAAGGAAAAAAATTGACATGTACACTCCTCATACACAGACATGTGGGTATGTGTGATACTAATAAATATAACCGAACTATACCAAAAAAAAGGAATTTTGATTTTATCTCATTCTTGTACTCATCAATCTTTACATTCTTTCCACTGAAATTAGCAAAAGAGGGAGGCTTTTCAGACTCTTGTATGCCCCCATGTTTACATTTATATGTACACATTTGGCAATAATTTGTTAGCTCCTCTGTCAGAGATGAAGCAATCAAATTATGTTCACAACCTGTGTATTCTTAGAAGTAGCTTTGTGGTTTGCAGAAACCTGTTATAGATGATATTGACCATTATAAAAATTTCAGCATAAATTTTTTAAGTTTCTTTTATACAGCTGTAAGTTCCTTTATTTGGTTTTAAATTTTTTATTATTTTTATATGTTTGTAGTACGTAATGATCACATGGTTTGTTGGGATTGATACCAGTCCATAGCACATGTTTTTAAATGCTTTTATTAGTACATGTTTGTAGCACACAGCATTTATATTCCTTAAGGGAACATACTACATGCATATAATGCATCTTAATTCTTTTTTAAATCCATTTTATGCCCTTCCCTTCCCTTTCCTTCCCATATCCCATCTCAGTTCCCTTCTTATTTGCAAAAGATCTATTTCCAATTATCCATGTTATGTTTTGCTCTTTATTCATATTACAGGTTTCTTTTTTAAAAAAAAGAATACAAACAACGATAGAAAAAACTGAAATGATATACAACTTCACTAAACAAAATACTAGGAATTCAGCAATGGCTGTGTATTACATGATGCTATCTTCAATTACTTGTTCAGATTACCTGATATAAATGTTCAAGATTCATTTAAGGAAATGAAGAAGTTATAAGATAGTGACATATGTGTACCTATGTTTATAGCAGCACAATTTGTGGTAGCAAAATCTTGGAAACAACCAGGATGTCCATCACATGAGGAATGGTTGAAAAAGATGTGGTATTTCTAAATAATGGAGTATTACTCAACTGTTAAGAATGATAAGCTTGAAGCATTTATATTGAAGTGAATGGCACTTGAACATATACTCATAAGTGAAATAAACCAGACACACATGTGTAAATATCGTATAGTCTCCCTGGTATAAGAAGTCAAAAGAAGAAATACAAATAGAAATTTATAACAACAACTAAAAACAATTGAGTCAGATAAGGCAAAGTGAATGGCATATGCTGCAGGATACTAATCAGCTTTTCTTCTGGATGGGTAACAACCTAAGTTCACAGATCAAAATTGGAGAAATAGAAGAGCTGCAAGGCCAGCCAACATTTTTGTCCTAGCCTTTCAAGGTCAGCAAAGACTCAGGACATAGGAGAACCTGTACTGCAACATCATGAAACTCAGTTGAGCCCCAAATTTTCTGAACAAGGAGATTATGGAGCCACAGAGGAAAGAGATCGAAGTTCTACAGTGTGCCTGGGGAAAGTCGCATGGAGAGAAAACTTTCTCTCAGGTTCTCACAGAGAGCAAACTGGTCAAGCATTGGCTGTGACTCATCCACAGGGATGACACAAACGATCTACAGAATAATGTACAGGCCTACAAAATAAACCCTGAGGGGACTTCACTGATGTCATCAGAAACAAAAACCTCATGTTTTGGTATATAGGATGTCCTTTTCAGCAGAAAAGTATAAAACTTAGGTGTTGATCGTGAGGCCATAATAATAAGTTGAGCTGTGAATGGCTACGGTTGACAACTTCTTCAGATAACTCACTATTGTTGTGGAATGCTGGACTGTGTTGGATTGTGTCGTCGAGTTCAGGTACCTAAATTAGTTGAATGACAATGGAGTGCCCATCTTTGACAGGTGTAGACAAAGGAAGGGGTATAGAAAGAAAGAATCATGATATGTGTGCATGGACAGTTCAGTTGGGATAGATACACCGTGATTCTACATAATTCTATGAGAGGCAAGATTTGCACTAATGGTGGTTGGACAGAATATTATGTAGGCTTCTAGTACTATAGACAACCACTAGGAAAATAACAAGGTAGAAAGTATTAATTATTGAATCTTTGATGTTATTCAGGTATAAAAAATAAGATACACAAACAGCTACACTCTCTTAATTTACTGATAAGAGACATCTGCTATAATAATGTCTGTAAGTATAATATCATGTGTGTACCTTGTACGATACCAAAACATTACAAAAACAGTTTGCAATGTATTAATTTATCGAATCCATCTATTAAGGTGTCTTAAAACTGTCTCAAGAAAAATTATAAATAAATAAATAAATAAACAAAGAGGTTATAAAAATCTCAAATGAGGAATGAAAAGTAAGGGTAAAAGGAAAAAAAAAATAAGTATTAACTGCTCCTTTCAAAAGACCAGCAGAAATTGACGATACAATTATTCAGACTATCTTGCATGCATGCAGGTTTTTCAAGTAAGTCATGAGATAATTAAACTTGCATGTCTGATTTATTGCACTTAATAGTGTGGTCTCAAGGTGCGTCCATTTTCCTACAAATGGTGCAAGTTTTTCCTGCTTTGTAGTTCAGTCACGGTTTTAAAGCAGTTAGCGTGGCTATACCCTAAACAAGAAGCACCGGCTGTCGGTCCTAGAAGTGACGAGGCGAGCCACTCAATGAAATAGTCCCTCTTGCTGAAGTCAGTGAAGACCAGGTGGGACTTTGTCTTCTGCGCAAGGTCCTGCTAAAGACCACAGTGGAGGAATAGAGGGGCTCCTGTTACCTTAAATCCCTGCACATTGTGTCATACTTATTCTTCTTTTGAGGGACTACAGTGCTAAAAGGACTTTGGGTGAGCTTCCAATCACCATGAACCCCTTTCTTCATGGACTGCGAGGTCAGAAAGCAGCTGAAAGTGATTTGCACTCCCCCTGAAGTCCTCCAAGCCATGTCAAGCTTCCCAAACTACATCTTGCAGATGTCACTGATGTTGGTGGTATAATCTTTGTTTTTTCTGAGTTTTATTAGCAACCCATAAAATCCTAGAATATACAAGATTCTTTCTTTTTATTACATTTCGTATGGTTGTAGAATAACGAGAAGAGAACACTTTTATTGTTAGATATTGAAATCGTCTTTTAAAAATTGCTACATACATTTACTAAAAATGTTACTGAAATGAAATCAACAGTGTATTCTGCACACTCTGCCCATATTTGTGCAGGCTTCTTTAAAAACGTATTAACCTCAGTCATTGGAATCAGCTAGTATGACATTGTAAGCTTGTCTTAGCTTGCTTAAAACTTTTCTTGATTTTGGACATCTTCCAAAGATGACCACTTTTCTTAATTGCTCAGAGACAGTAAAATAAAAGTAAAAAGTTTGGGGAGGTTGTACCAATTTATTTCTACAAAGGTCTTTCTCTTGCTTTAGAAGAGTAATGAGAGAAAAAAGTATTTCTTAGCTTTTTTTTTTCAGAACCAGGGATTGAACTCAGGCCCTTGCGCTTGCCAGGCAAGTGCTTATTCTCCTGAGCATCTCCCTGGCCCCTTCTTAGCATCTTTGACAATGGCTTTTAATTCTTAGGGAAGTAATCATAACTACATGGGTTATGACAAGTGCCCTTTCACTCTAGGGCCCAGAGCAGAGGCTTACTGGAAACTCAGAGGGAAATGTCTCTCAGTTCTGTGGCTAGCACTCAAAGTGTCACTCTTTGGCTTAGGGATTGGGACTTCCAAATCAGCTCCCAAAATGGAATTTTATTAAGCATTATATTAGTGTTCAGTGCTATGACTTCTCTTCCTGGCTTTTTACTACATGTGTGTGAGTGTGAATGTGTATGTTGTGTGTGTTATTCTAGAAAGACGTTATCTACTGTCTCCTAGAGTATCACGTCCAAAAGGAATAGGATGAGAGCCTCATACATCATTCTACATTTCCAAGTAGGCATATTTTAAAAAATAAATAAAAACTGATGAAAATATTTATATTATATATTTTACTTAGCCAAGTATACAAAAAATATTATCATTTCAATACTTAGGGTAAGAAGTATTTAGGGTAAGAAGTTCCTGAGATGTCGTTCTTTGTTAGCACTCCGTCTTCGTATGTGAGTGCATGTTTGATTCAGCGCGGCTCAGTCTGCGCCACTGCAGTGTAATGGCTCAGAAACTACCTGTATCCAGTGCCTACTGAGCGGTCACCCTACAGCAGCACGGTTGTCCTTCTCAGCATATCCCATTTGAAATTACTGGCTTCTGATGTTCCAACTTTTTATCTGAATATGGTTCACTTTTCAGAAGAGATCATGTGCAAAGAAACCTATAAATGTTTAATGTAGCACATGTACATGAATATATACAAGTAAACATCTGGGCATGAATGACCTACTCGTGTTCCCTGCTGTGTAACAGCAATAAGGCACTTTCTCCTTCCCATGCTTTCTCAAAGCCCTTTTGTCCCATGCTCATGCTAAGTGCTTACCATATTTAGTGTTGTGAGAGCTGCTGACTCATGGCCTGGGAATGGCCCTGATGCCCACGGTAAATGTCTGACAGGGAGCCAATAATGACTGCCCAAGCCTCTGAAAAGCTGACCTTGTGACAACACCCACATTCTTTCGGTTGCTTTTGCTGATGTACTCTTAACTTAAAAACTGTTTTCAAAACAATGGTATAACAAAGTATTGAGCTTCTGGAAGCACTTGTATTTGGGGTTATTAAATTATCTGAGTATGTCAAGACAGACAAAATAGCAAAGAAATGGTTATTCACATGCAGCTGTTCTTGAAAGCTGGCATTTGAACTGTGGGCATGCCATACTTGGGGACAGTAATCTAAGACAACATGGGCATCCAAATGAAAATAGACCTGTCATGAGAGCAAGTTGTTAGCCTTCTCAGGTTCCTTTATTGTTTCTGTATGACCGAACTATTTGAAATTCAATTTACACTGTAAAAATTGTGAAATTTATCCCATTCTCTGCCTTAAAAGTGCATCACTCAAATAAAGTTTCTAAACAAAGGATAAAAGATGCTCTCCATTAATTAATAAGTCCTAAGTACTGTTAAATACTTAAAACAGGGATCAAATTAACACTACCTGCTAGACTCTGCTGTAGCTGGTGGAGAATTTGATCCCTGACACCACACCCACATAGAATTCCAGCCGGCAGCATGTACTACCGTCCTTGGCTTCCATTAGAGTACAAGATTTTAGATTCTGTTCTTTCATTGGCATCAAGATCAGGAATTCTGGTATTTTTAAAGTGAATGTCTGAGCTGGCTTCCCTGCTTGCTCTTCCTATTATATTTTACCCTAGAATCCAAACTGCATGGACAATAAAATGACCTCAGGGTACATATCTCACACAAAGCCACCAGAAAACATTTTACTGGCCTTTGTGATGAATGATGAGCTTCACACAGATGAAAGAAGCAATGTGCATGGAGCTGTTCTTTTGACCCTAATCCTTGGAGAACAATGCATGATCCTGTATCTAGTTCCCACTCTCTGGGCCCCAAGCTGGGAGTGGTGGTAGAGTTATATCTTTAGGAAAAAATAGGGCAACCTGAAATGTTTACTAACCTGTTTTATTTAGCCTACCCAGTTCACAGCAACAGGTTGGGGGTTTACAAACTGGAAGGTCTCCTGTAAGAATCCCGATTCCCATGCTAAAGTTGAATAGAAGAGTGGCTGTAATGGGCACGTGACTCCCTGGCACAACCAGAGAGAGCCTCTGCCTTTAAGCAGCACACACATGCTTCCTTTCAACTTTTCACTTTCTGAAGCAGGAGTAGTAGTTTTGAGTGGGATTAATGGCAACGTGTCTCTTCCTATAATGTATTTTTTGTTTAAATACACACCATATTTTTCTGTCATGTCATATATTTTGAAAGAGGCAACAAGAAGAACAGACCAAGCAACCCCCTCATAATATCAAAGTAATTAAGAGAAAGTACATTTCTTTTTAGCAGTAAAAAACTTTTATAAGGGTACAATAAGCAGCACAGTGTGCCTGGATTTCCTTGACTTTCATTCAACGACTTTCTTCTGAATGATCGGCTGGATGCCTGGAGTTCCCTATTACTAACTCAGTCTTCACGAGGTACCTGCTTGAAAAAGTGCAAAATATACATTTTCATGCACTAACATGTTTGTACAAGTAGACAGAGAGAGAGAAACACCTACTTCCCCTCTTGTCTCCTTATAGTTCACTTCCTTGAATTTAGTTTTCTCTACAAAGTGATAAAATCTGGAGGACAGAAATGGAAAATGTCCTAAATTCTAAGAAAATATATTCCTCAAACTGTTGGTTCAGGCCTTAAGAAATCCCTGACGCTACTTGGCCATAGGTAACCCAGGTGGTAATGTCTGCTCCCCAAATGTGGTGTGTCAGGCAACAGATTACAGCTTGGGATATTTGGAAAAACACGTTGAATGTCATCTCTCATCAATACTAGCATTAACTGCCAAGAAATGTCTCTCATGATTGACATGTTCTCAAGAACATGCAGACTTACATGGGATAAAGAATATTTGAACTCAACTCAGTGGGGAAATAATATAATGCAAGCAATTTTTACTCACAAAGGAAATGTAGAACTAAATTTTGAGTTTAGGAGGGATAAAAAAATACCAACATCTGGTACTATGATTTACTCACCTCAATACTTCTTGATCTCAAAATGAGATAATTTAAATCTTTATAATCACATTTAACATCTGTAGGGTATACTGAATGTGAGGCACTGGGTCAAAACATCTTTAATCCTCAGGAACAACTCAGTGAGGAAAAGCCTGGTATTTCTCCTGTTTTACAGGTGCAAAAGTGAGGAAATAAGGCTTGGGAGTAGACGCATAACTTTTTCAATATGACAAAGAAATTAAATGAACAATGAGAAAATAGTGACAGGTGCCCAGGGAGATAGCTCAGTAGACTAAGCACTTGCCTGGCAAACAGACTCTTAAGTTCAATCCCTGGTACCACAAAAAGAAGAAGGAGAAGGAGAAGGAGAAGGAGAAGGAGAAGGAGAAGGAGAAGGAGAAGAGAAGAAGAAGAAGAAGAAGAAGAAGAAGAAGAAGAAGAAGAAGAAGAAGAAGAAGAAGAAGAAGAAGAAGAAGAAGAAGAAGAAGAAGAAGAAGAAGAAGAAGAAGAAGAAAAGAAGAAGAAAAAGAAGAAGAAGAACATAGTTACCCCTCAGCTTGTCTGACCTAAGAGCCTCCATTCATTAACCTTAACATAATTCCCCCTTTCTCAGAAAATGGTTCATTGGCCTAGCAAGACAGCTAAGTGGTCTAAAGTACCTGCTTAGGCAAGATTAAGCAAGCACAGGAGACCACAGTTCGATCTTTGGCAGCATATGCTGCTCCAGCCCTGCCCTCAGGGTGGGCTGAACTGACCTCCCCAAAAAAATATGGCTCATTTATGTCAATATAATTTTAATGATAATCTAATATATTGTTTATCATTCTCACTGTGAATATCAGCACTTTTTATGATAGCATAAAAATCGTGGAGTGTAAAACTGCTGCAACTTTATTACAAGCAATGTGTTGCATACAAGGAACACATTTAACTCAAGATGAATTTTGTAGACTGAAATTCAAAGGATGGAAAACAATACTTCATGTGACAGGAACCAAGAATATAAAAGCACAGATAGCTATTGCATTTGCACACAAAATGAACTTCAACCCAAGACTGCTGAAAAGAGACAAAGAAGGTCACTACATATTTATTAACAGAAAACTCCAAGAGAAATGATAATAATCACAAACATATATGCACCAAATACCACTGCACCCAACTATGTAAAATATGTGTTCATGGACATACAAAATCAATAAGTACTAACACAATTGTGATGGAGGAATCCTAAAATTGTACCACCACATATAGAAAGAGCAACTGAACAAAAAAAAAAAAATCAACAAATAAATACTAGAACTCATCCAAACATGTTCACAACTGGATTCAGTAAATGTCTACAGAGTGTTCCACCCCACAACATCAAAATATACATTCTCCTCAGCTGCACATGGAATGCTTGAAAAAAAAATAGATCACATATTATCACATGCAACATGCTTAAGTAAATACGAAGAAACTGAATTTATCCAATGCATATTATCAGACCATGCTCTAATGAAATTGGAAATCAACAGCAAAAGAAACCACAAAATTACATAAGCATGTGGAAATTAAATAATACCCTCCTGAAGAACCAATGAGTCACAGAAGAAATTAAGAATAAATTACTTTATACTTAAACAATAATGTGGATGCAACAATACCAGAACTTATGGGCCTCAATGAAAGCCACTGAATGAAGGAAATGCAAACTGTTGAACTCTCATATTAGGAAAACAGCATGAGCTCAATGTTGAACTTTAAACATCTAGAAAAAAGAACAAATGAAGCCCAAGTTTGAATGAGGAAGAAAATTATAGACCAGAATAGAAATTATTACAATGGAAACTAGGAACACAATACAAAAAAAAAAGTCAATGGAAAAGTTGATTCTTTAAAAGATTAAATATAATTGCCAAACCTTTAGCCAACTTATCCAAATAAGGAAAGAAAAGACAGAAATTTATACAATTAGAAATGAAAAGGTGAAGTCAAAGAAGATTCTGCAGAAATCCAGATGATCAGTACCTAGATTAAGAACCTTTATTCTAAGAAGATGGAAAATACAAGAAAAATAGATAGAGTCCTAGATACATATGAATTACCAAACTCAGTTGAGAAGATATAAAATTCTACATAACCCAATATTAGTCAAAGAAATTAAAGCTGTAACTGATAATTTACCATCAAAGAAAAGCTTGGGTCCTGATTGATTCACTGCTGAATTCTACAAGAATTTTAAGGATGCTCTAATGCCACTATTCCTCAAACTATTTAATGAAATTTAAAGGGAAGTAACATTCAAAAACTCATTCCTGGAAGAAAGTATTGCCTAAATACCAAAAGCAGAAAAGGAGCCAACCAAATAACAAGAACTACAGGTCAATCTCCCTATGAACATAGATACTAAATTTCTCAATAAGATATTGAAAAAAGTTTAGCAAATTATCAAGCCTGTCCACCATGACCAAGTAGGATTCATCCCAGGGATACTGGAATGGTTCAACATGCACATATCAATAAATGTAATAATACACCATATTATCAGCCAGTGACAAAAGGCACATGATCATCTCAATAGACAGAAAAATCATTTAACAAAGTCCAACGCACATTAATGATAAAAAAAAAACTATAGATAGAAAATTAGTGTAGGTGGTCCTTATTGCAATCTGTTAAAAGCCATCTATGACAAACCAACAACAAACTACATCATAATTATTGGTGTAAAACTGAAGGCTTTTGCTCTAAAATAGACACTAAGACAAGGATATCCACCATCACTAGTCCCATTCAGCAGAGTTCTGGAAACATTAGCACAAGCAATTAGATGACAGGAAAGAAATAAATGGAATAAAGAATAATTTAAATTATCATTATTTGCAAGTGAGATGAAACTGTACATAGAATTTACCAGAAACTGCACCAAAAGACTTTGAGATTTAGTGAACAAATTCAGTCCTATAACTGGATGCAAAATCAACATTCAAATATCAATAGCATTCTTGTACATAAATAACAAACTCACAGAGATAAATTAAGGAAACTGTATTTTTCACGACAGCATTGAAAAAATAAAATATTTAGGAATGAATCTAACACAGGAAATGAAAGAACTCCACATTGAAAACTCCAGTTCTCTGAAAAGGGAGGTTGGAGAACATATTAGAAAATGGAAAATATTCATTGCTCTTGAGTTGTAAGAATGAATGTCCTGAAAATGGCCATAATACCAAAATTATTATGTAGATTTAATGCAATTCCAATCAAAATACCAACAGGATACCTCAAAAATTACAAAAAACAATCTTTAAATTTACTTGGAATCAGTAGAGGTACAGAATAGCAGAAGAAATTTTGAGTAACAAAGGCACGGTCAGAAGCATCATAATTCCTGGGGGCCTGCCCTTTAGCTCAGTTGTTTAAGTGCCTGCTTATGCAAACTCAGTGACGCTCAGAATATAGTGGTTTGATCCCCAGCTCCTCAGGCCTTACCAGACCCACCTTTAAAGCAGCCTGAGCCAGCCAAAAAAATCCTTTTCAATTTTGGGGCTCAGTAGAATACATGCTTGCCTGGCAAGCACAGGGTCTTGAGTTCAATCCCTTGCACTGCAACAAAATAAATAAATAAATAAAAAGCATCACAATTCCTTAAAATTATACTATAAAGCTACTGTGATAAAAACAGCATGGTACTGAAAAAAACAGACCTGAAGATCAATAGACCAGATTAGAAAATGAAGAATCACAGATTTTCTAAAAGTGTATAAAATCTAAGAACAATAATGTGATATCAATAGTGTAAAACAGTAGTAAATTTTAATGTATGAAATTACTCAAAATCCCTAGCATGATTTCAGATGTCACACTGCAACTCACTTTACAGAAACAACCATTGTTGAATGCCAGTGTTGTATCAGAAAAATGCCCACATTACTCTGAAAAGCTATGGCAATACATAGATATTTCGAACTGTGGATCTATGTGAGTCTAGAGCTTCTATGCATTCTTCAACTCAGAAAGTGGTTACAATAGATTAAAAACAGAAAAAAAAAATAAAAAATACACAACTATCTTCTTCTGACCAAAAAACTAAGTAAGTTTGAAAAATATATGAACTTGTCTTATTTATCACCAAAATTTTGTTTTGGAAAATATTGCTATTTTATTGTCTTATATGTAATATGTTCATCATTGTTATAAGTGAATTTATAAATAAACACTTTTGCATTTCTGAGGCTTACACAGCTAAGGAGACAGGAGAATCACATTTTCAAAGCCAACTTGGCTAATTTATGAGCCACACCCTATCTAAAAATAAAATTTCAAAAACTGTAGTGGGGATATAGCTTAGTGGTGCAGTTCTTGCCTAACAAGCTTCAAAGTCCTAGGTTCAACCTCCCAGACAAGAAAAAAAAAAGTTTTAACTCTAATAAGGTAAATGTAGATAAATTGCAAACATTAGGGAAGCTACTTGGGGAATCTTCAGAACAAACAGTTTGATAACCTCTAACATGTGGTATATTGCTTTTTTATTTTAAAGAGAAAAAATAACAATAAAACAGTTTTGGAACAGGTTAACAGGACAGTCACAATAATTAATACAATGCACATTGTTGTATTCATAGTAGTTATTCAGAGTACAGGTCATGGGCATGATGTCTTGTCCAGACAATATTAATGCAAACCTTTCTTTTCAATGAACCAAGAGAAACCAGCAATAAGGAATAGCTTCCTTAACTATCTTATATGTAACTATATTCTTTCCTTTCTCCTTTCCTTTCCTCTTTCTCCCATCACAGTCCAAAACTGGAAAGAAATTGTTCAAAAACAAAGACAAACTGATAGCATGTTTTCAATTGAGTAGCATGACAATTTACTGATACTAGATTAAATGATGTGACTTTTCGTGGTTAAAGGCATCTTTGCTGCCTGAGGAACATAAAATGGTAGATTAGTCCCACATCGGTCCTCAGGTGGCTGCTCGGGCATGTGGCATATGCAAGGTCACCTGTCAACACACAGATGCCCCATGGAGGGGCCAGGGCTGAGCACAGTCCCAGAATTCAGTTTCTGCCTCCCAGTGACTTTCATAAAAAGCGTATCAAGATAGCTCAGCAGTCTAGAGCACCTCTCAGGGACTGCGGTTCGATCCCCAGCTCCACATGCCATGCCAGCCCCTCCTCCCAGGGCGGGCTGACCTGACCCCCCCCCCCCGCAAAAAAAGAATTTGTGATGTGTAGCGAGACACTGTGATAAACAAATGAATTTAAAAATTTAAAAAAAGGCATATCATTGTGTAGAAGAGTATGTACCCATACTTACACAGTATCTTCTCAAGGAGCAATGCCACAATAAAAACCATAAATCTGGTTTTCATTCCGAAGAGTTTGTCACTGAATCACATCCAAATGATGGCCATATTTGCATCCGTATTGTTGTATCTGGACAAGCTTTATGCTTTAATTTTTATGCACAATAGAGAAGGGTGATTTTTAAAATGATGTGGAATTCCATATGCTTAGTACAGCCCAAGTTGAGATATTTGTGGGACATGTGGTACTCTGCATGCAAACATTTATTTTCCTCCTTCTTATCCTTTTTCATTTGTAATGTAACTGACAAAAGTTCCTATGAAATCTCTTTGATTTTCCTTTTAAAATAGTTTTTCCTATAGCCAGTTTCATAACTTGCCTTTAGCCTTATTTTATTATTTTCAAATTGCTTTGCTTTTTATGCCCTGGTAAAATCAAATGTTATTGCACCAGATAATACTACATCCATTAATCTCTTAGGACTATGTACTGGACTTTTCTACCAAATAAATGAACATAAAACATTAAGATGATATTGAAGGTCACATGTTAGTAGGGAAATTTCGACTAAATCTGTGACATACCCACATATGTAGAATTAAAATTTTGTCTTTTAAAAATTAATTGGGTTGCTGACCCAATAGCTCAGCAGACTAAAGCATAGGCAGAGCATAGCAACTGGGGTTCGATCCCTGGAGTGCCATGCCAGCCCTGCCCCCAGGGTGCACTGAGACAGAGAATGAGACTGGGCACGGCGGTGCACCCCTATAATCTCAGTGCTTGGGAAGCTGAAGACAGGAGGATCACTACGAGTCTGATCTGTGTAGTGAGACCCTGTACTAAAACACATTTCTAAAAAATGAATTGGATTCATCTTTGATCCATTTTTACTTACCTTAAAAATTCAATCTAATTTTCTTTTTGGCCACTATGACAAGGCACTGAGATACAAGAAATGAAAGGTGGAGATGGGTTAACATTGTTTTCCTTGCCAGCAAAAATATTATTAGTTCTGCCTTACTTGGCGCTGACCTCCACACGGAAAGTTAAAGGTTTAATGAGCTGATCACTGTGGGGTGACATTTTCTTGTACTTAATTTTATTTATATTGTCTTAGTTATAATCATACCAGGAGATTTTTATGGAAGAAACCTTAAGATACTTAGGTTTAGTGTTTATGTAAATAAATGAAATTCTCATTAGTTTTATATTTACATGTTGCTGAAAGATACAAAATGAGATAATCACTCTCTTTAAAATGTTTTTGGAGAAAATGACTAAATTTTCTGATACTTGGGGATACATAAGTTTATAAAAGTAAAAGTATGACCTACTAGTGGATATACATTCTGTGGGAACAAAAATGTTTATAAAGTATGTCAGTGAAATAAACACTCAGTAACTGTTGCTGTCTACATTTGTCACAGAAAAAAAGGATGTGTACTTGGATA